>KN885311.1:40053-52392 GCA_000934455.1 Apostichopus parvimensis
GATACTACCAAGTAAACAAGCATTGCTCAAGAGTTCTTGAATGTGTATTGCGGATACTACCAAGTAAACAAGCATTGCCCAAGGGTTCTGGCAGCAGAAACGAGACATTTCATTGCCTAAATTGAGCGAATCTCAATGTCTGAGTGTACTTTGGAGATATAAATTAGAATTTGCAGGACAGGACTTGAGAAAGCTTTTACCACATTAACCTCCATGAAATGTACCCAATTACAGTACCTTTCAAGCTTTACATACATGAGAGAGATGATAAAAGGAAAACTCACTTTAATACTTTATATTCTAAGCTCTCCAGTTTCACATTGAATAGTTTTCTGGCTGAATATTTCATGACGTACTCTGCATAACCGCCTGATCCACCTCCATCATGACTGAAGAGAGAGTTGTCGTCGTGCGAGGGGAAGCTAACATGGAAAAGAGAGGCCAGAAATAACCAGATAGTTTAATTTATTTGGTTTAGCAGACCTAAAGTCCATAGATATTTAATAACATATTTGACCTTTAAGGCTTATGTAGTTATGTAGGCATTTGTAAATAACCACCATTGCTCTCAAATCTGTTGGTGAGTCAAGTAAATGTCAGTAATCATCAAACATATTTTACTCCACCCCTCAAAGCATTTTCCTCCTCTGGGGAATAATCTGAGGACATCAAAACCAACCTGCACTGTTAATGCAAAACCGATGAAGTTAAAATTTCTGTGGTCAGATGCAATGATCAATGTATGGGAATATTTATTATATAGGGACTAAGTGTGACTTCCCTTTGAAAATACTGCAGTCTGATAAATTGCTAAACGGAGCTTAAAGTATTTTATGTTTGAATTATCGCAATTCAGAAACTCATAAAAATGCCAATCGATAATGAAAGTGAAAAATTAATAACATAATTTCAGTAATGAAAATGAAAGATTATGAATAGGGTGTGAAACAACTACTATTGAAAGTAAAACAGCTACAGTGCTATAAATTTATATTTAAAAAAGTTTTCTCTCTTAACATAAACAAATTGTTCTTTTATACATGATCACATATGTGATATCTACGGAAGCGTAGAAGGGACATTGCATTGACGAGTTACCAACTTGACAAAACGACAATTATCTGCAAATTGACGAGTTGACGAGATGGTAATGTGACAAAATTCAGAATATTGACGTTTTGACGAGATGACGGATCTCGTCAATGCATCAATTTTCTGTAAATTGACGAGTTGCACACTTACTACCATCTCGACAAAATGACAAAATTCAGAAAATTGACGTTTTGACGAGATAACGGATCTCGTCAATGCATCAATTTTCTGAATTTTGTCATCTTGTCGAGATGGTATACGTAGTAAGTGTGCAACTCGTCAATTTGCAGAAAATTGATGCATTGACGAGAACCAATATCTCGTCAAAACGACAATTTTCTGAATTTTTCATCTTGTCGAGATGGTTGTAACTGTGCAACTCGTCAATTTGCAGAAAATTGATGCATTGACGAGATCCGTTAACTCGTCAAAACGTCAATTTTCTGAATTTTGTCACGTTACCATCTCGTCAACTTGTCAATTTGCAAATAATTGTCGTTTTGTCAAGTTGGTAACTCGTCAATGCAATGTCCCTTCTACGCTTCCGTAGATATCAATTCTGTCTTGTACTTCTTCTTTTAGAGGTTTTAACCGGTTAGAATAATGAAGAGAAAGAAGGCTTATAAAATAGTCCAACATTTGGCTGATTTGGGTAGTTGCATAATAAAGAAGCATTAGGAACATAATTTACACACTCAACAATTGTCCAACAATAACTTTAATTACTAGGGTTTACATCTTCCATTAGGAATTAGTTTCACAAATTCCTTAGAAACATATTTTTGCAATGAAGTTAATGTTACCGGCTTTATATATGTGTTAAGTGTAGGATACAGTATTTCCCATTTTCCTCCATACTCTGTGCATGCATAAAATATTACTTTAAATACGATGACAGGTGAAATTAACAAATTGAGGTATTCTTGTTAGAATTCAGATCTTTTTGAATTTTTGAGCACTTGTATGTATGTATGTATTTTACATCCTCCTGCAAACAGGAATGCTAAGAAGCCTCATTGGCTTATCAAAGCCGCAAGCTGACCAAAGTAAGTCTCTTAGATTCATATTTAACGTCCACGATTATGAATTGTCAATTGTCAACAACTCTGTAACTGGACGACATACATTAATCTTGGAGTGACTCAAACTGGGGACCTTATGATAGGAAGGCACCAGCGTTAACCACTGAGCTAACACTCCTAACACTTCACTTCAGTGAACATTCAAGCTGAGAGTGTCCATGAAGCATTTAAGTTTTCAGCATTCCAACTGCAGGTCATCTCTATACAGAAAGCAACAATAGAGTAATCTACAAACTTACAAGATGGGTTGCTTTGTAACAAAGCCATCAAACTGAAACAACGGACAGACGGAATAACGGACAGACTGAATAATGGTAAAATACCTACAAGGAGTCTAGTTCCTGGTCTGCAATGTCACTTAAGTGATACCCTTCCTTCTGTAACATGATCTCTACTTCCCCTGAGCAATGAAAAGAAATTAAATAAAGAAGGAGAAAGATTCAAGACACAGAAACAAACTTAAGTAGTCATTTTACTTTTGATAAATATGTGTTCAAATATCTTCCGGATCTAAATACCAAGTATGCGATTCATCCACCATGGATATTTTTGTGTAATGGTGTTTACATACCCAAAGCAGCCTACGCACACATACATACATGCATACAGACAAACATACATAAATACACATGCCATAAAAATGTATAGTTCTTTGGCCTTTCAGAACGAAAAAAGAAGAGGAAAGAAAAACACATTAAGAGCTATGTGTATTATTTATACTTCTGAATTCATTAAATAGCTTCTAAAGTCACTTAAATGTCACCAGGAAGGATCCTAGCATTAAGCAAGCTAAGAATATCAAGTCTATGGGAGGCAGATCCATTTGCAATTAGTTTGAATCCTTGGACCTTGGAATTGTTTAATGAAGCAGGGCAGCAGGGCTATTCAGCACATCAAAACATGTGACCTTTTGTTTAACCACTTTCAAATTATTTTGACTAAACTATTTTCAGGACTTCCAAGAACTCACTAGATGTGATGACACAATCCACATCCCGTGTACTGTAGAGGTCATTGTAAAAATCCTGTCTGGATGCTTCGAGTTTCTTGTCAAAACATGGCATGACAGTCACATGGTATATTTGATCCGGTTTGATCCCGTTCCGATCCGCTAGGTATGATTTGACGAGGGAGCCCATGACTTGTTGAGGAGACTTGGTGGTGCTGATGTACGGTAGTATAAAGTTACCGTGGGTTTTCTCTGCATAGCAAATCCATCCTTGTAAACGGAAACATATCAGATATAAACTCAGATATTTCACCAGGGGATCAGATGAGGATAGTAGGTCTGGTCAATGGTCATACTCTTACAGTACAAAAACATCATTTATGAATAATAACATCCTTTGTCAGACAAGATACAAGAGAGGATATGCAACTGTTGCTTTACAGAAAGTTTGAAATCCAAAGAATGTACAAGGTGGATAAAGCTAAAACTAGCCTGCTTGGCTTAAAAGAATTGGGCACAGAAACTGTTATATTAATTCAATGGTATTAGTTAAATAACAGTAAGTTGTATCTCCTTGTGTATCATATTTGAACACAGCACCAGTAGCTAGGGGTGAATCTGCTGTGATGTGGTCATGTGATGTTAGTAAAACAAAACCAAGATTGCTCTTAAACAGAAACAGTCACAGAGGCAGGAATCTAACCAGGATTGGATGTACAACCCCAACAAGTGTCTCTAAGAAGTGCTTTCCCACTGTCTTTATAGTATGTTGAGATTGGGAGGGGGGGGGGGGGATGGGGTTGAAAACAGAGGAGAAAAATATCCAGGGTGGGCATGGGTCAGGGGGAAAGGAGTATGGTATGGGACTTAAAATGATTTAATAAGGGTTCTTGGTTTGCATCATTGCATTTTAACACAAACTAAAATATTTCAAAGAATGTTTCAGCAAGGAAGTGTACTGTGAGAAGACAGTAAACAGATGGTGACATTTTTGGATGAATTTAATATTTGATGCCCTGCTGAGGTTACACATATATGAAGCACTACAGAGATATTAAAAGTACAGTATGAAGTGAGCTATGGCTGCTCTAGTAGGCCTACATACTTCTCTTCCCATCTCCTAGTCAACAAGAGTAAATATTTCATTCTGTCCAAGTGCATTTATTTTGTCATGTTGTTATTTTTCTCAGAGATAATTTAACCTACCTGGACAAGCTGAGGCAAGCATAGGCAAAGACCCTTTAGTTGACTTCTCCTTGTAACGTCTCAAAAATTCTTCTCCACTTTCGACTAAGCTGAAATTTCTGGAAAATGTTGTGTCTAAGACATGATGAACCCCTGAGAAAGACAAAGGAGCCAAATTAAAGCTAAAATGAAATGTCTGGCTTTGGTATTTCATCAAGTTTACAAATTATAAAAGGTCATTAATACATGAGATCATGCAAAACTGAAGAATTATACAGATATAAGTGATGCATGTAGTATAAATATTTATTGCAACTGCTGGAAATTTTTAGTCTAATCAGATTTTGTATTAATGAAGTGAATACCTTGTCAGAATATCAGATTTTGACTGAATTATTCTGAACAATATCTGTTTTTTATATTATTGATATTTGTAACAGTTTTAACACTTCGTTGATTAATATTGAAGGTTATATTAATGTTAAATAACTAGATTTAAAAAAACAAATGAATAGGGGAGCAATACAAACATTCATTATTATTAATTAATGAAAATGTCTTTTAACAAATATCAAAACAATTATCCAAATTTAACCTTGGCCTACAACACTTTAACATCAGATGTATTAAAACTAGGCCTAGCCTATTTGCAATTAACAACAAGAAAGTTTTAACACTTCGTTGATTAATATTGAAGGTTATATTAATGTTAAATAACTAGATTTAAAAAAACAAATGAATAGGGGAGCAATACAAACATTCATTATTATTAATTAATGAAAATGTCTTTTAACAAATATCAAAACAATTATCCAAATTTAACCTTGGCCTACAACACTTTAACATCAGATGTATTAAAACTAGGCCTAGCCTATTTGCAATTAACAACAAGAAAGATGTCATATTGTAATTAGGCTGTGTTGAGGTAAACAACCAGGAAATGTACAACCAACTTTGAGTGAAAAGAAATAGTTCATAACTATTGGAATGAATTCAGGGAGAAATTGAAGTTGGTGAAATATAGTACTTAAATAAAGTGAAATCCAAACTGCTGATATGGAGGCAAAGAGTATTCCATTCATGTCATTAAAGGGTGTGAAGACTCGCGCAAAATAAAAAGTCTAATGCCGGTAATTTGACCTAGTTTCGAATGAGGTGTAACAGAAGTGTTATATAAACACCACCATTGATCCCAGAAAATACACACACAGCTCGCTACCGTCGGTAATTAGACACTAGTGTACAGTCAGTTCATACAGCTGCGGTCAAAACCCACAGCACAGTATACAAACAATACAGCGCTGTACATCTCAGGTCCAGCTAAAGATAACAAGGTATCACATTTCATTACTGTCTGCATTTTGTAGCGACACAAACAAACCATCACTTGCAAGCAACAGAAAGTTAACTTTTTCAGATGGCCGCACGCGGTTTGGGGCGAGTCTTCAATGCCTTTAAACTAACCTAAGTCTTTGAAGAACCCTGTTAGTTTTTTAGCTGTTTCCAGCATGTTGAGATTGAACTTTGCCCCTAAGGATGCTTTAGACTGAGGAGAAATAGATACCACGATACACATCTGTTTTTCTGGCAACTGCATCTGTAACGTAAGGAAGAGCATTTAAGTGGTGATTAAACTCAATTAACATTCCAATAAACTCATCAAGTCGATCCACACCATGCACAGTCCTAGATGCAGGTGTACAGCAATATCTAAACATTTCAAAATATACTTTTAAGAACAACAAAGGTACTGAAAATTGACAAATTATTAAAATTGTTTACATAACTACTGTACCCATGACCCTATACATGACCCTTAGGAAACAGGTTAAGACATGAATATCATATAGCAAGGAATTCTTAATGTATTACATTAACTGTATTTCTACGATGTTTCTGGCAAGAGATAAAGATTAATAACTTTAGATTCTTATGTCTAACATTTAGGTACTGCATACCAGAGTAAGGTAAGGTTTATGTTATCTTTACTAAGTTCTTGTGTCTAGCTTTCACATTAACATACATACTGTAGGTGTATCTTTCCATAGGTAAGGCAAAGTAAGGTGTAGCCAGGGTTTCTTACCTTCTTATTAGCATCAATATTATGTGTGTCTAGGTTAATCTGTCAACTATTGTCATCAACAATCTGAGAGTAAGTCATTCTTAGGGATTCTGAGCAATTACAGTAGCTTTATGTTACCTTGCATAGCAACTGCATTATCTGGCATGAGGTAAAGTACTGTAATTAGATAGTAAAGTATTCCTACAGTAGGTATATGATACCTTACATCTGGCATGAGGTAAGGTAATTAGATAGTAAAGTATTCCTAGGTATATGATACCTTACATAGCAACTGCATTATCTGGCATAAGGTAAGGTACTGTAATTACATAGTACAGTATTCCTATGTAATGTTACCTTATTTGCTGCCAAAACCCTGTAGAGTTCCTCCTGGCTTTGCTGTGTGATGAGAACACTTTCTGCTGATGTGATACAACCACTGCATGCTAAGCAGTCATTCAACGTAATCCTTGCTTTTTTTAATTTCACTTCTTCTCCATCCTGTGTTTATAATGGTAAATTTGGTTGTTTAATGCTCAATATTGGCTACAGACTACAAACGATGCTTAAAAATAGCTTCAAATTCCCTATCAGTATAATTGTAAACTAGTCTGAAATAACTTTACTTTAGTCAAAGTTATTGGAAAGTTTTTAAACAAGGGCACTGGTGAAGAATGATTAGAAAAGATGTAAAAACTGGTGAAAAGAATGCAGGTCAACCAACTTTCTGCTGCCTGCAAGAGGGTTTTCAAAGTCCTATTCATGTACAGTAGCCGTATCATATTCGAGAACCCAACCTGACAATAAATCAATTCAACCAATAAATTTTACTGAATCACTGAACGAAAGAATTGCAATTGTCCGAGAAGTTTCTACTCCATTTGGTTTAATCTTAAAAATGTGCTAATTGTCAAACATTCTGTCCTCAACTAAAGAAGGAAATATTGACAAGGGTGTCGAAAATGGAATGAAATATTAACCTCCATAATTTGGGAGTAACTTCCATCATCTTCTATCTTGATTGCTCCTCTCTTTCCTTCCTTCTTTTCAATTTTAACAGGTTTGATGCATTCCTTAAAAGGAGCAAAATATATGTAGATTTATACATCACACACACACAAAGAAATTAAAAATGATTATAACATGTAAATTTATAACATAGCAGTACATTAAAGTTAACTCTATCTGCACTTTAATCATCTTAATGAGCAGCAACTTTATAACTGATAATCATTACATTGTGACTCATTCCTTTACAGTTGAAAAAAGTCACCAAAATTGTATTATTCAGTGATTGTGTTATTCTGTATAGTCAATTGCTGACAAACTTAATTCTGCCATTTTATAGCATACAGTATACACAGTTCTCATACATCATTTTATAATGTAAAAAGATAAGAAAAGGATATAATTAAATATCTCAGGTTAACTTCCAAATGTAACACAATTTGGTTTTCCATCACTAAATGCTAACTGAACAGAGTTCATCAGGATGACGAAACAAGAAAGAAACTAAAACTAATAATATTAAACAGTTATGATCCTGCTCTAGACTAGTGTATTAGAAATTTAAGAAATAACAACATCTTACCAGACCACAGAACAAAATGTTTAGAAATGCCATTGTTTACTGTGCTGCAAATTTTTATCCACACAGTAGTTCTTGGACCTTTGCTATAACCTGTATGATTATTTAAATTATCCAACTTTTATATATATGTTACAGCTTGGCGGAGTACAATTTTAAATTTAGGGATGGGACTCCATATTTTTTATTGTTCTACATTATACTATAATAACATGTTATAAATCATTGGAGGCCTGAACCATACAGGCATATGTAATTATGTAATTCTACATATTGCCTATACGACCCGTTAATTACTGTTACTGAAAGTACACAGCTAGAACTTCACATTATCTTTAATTTCATAAGCATTCGTAAATAATATTACGTCTTGTACATTTGTGCACAATGGTGCAAAGAGTAACTGCAATGAAGTTCGCGGAACTACCCCTAAGTCAAAGGAAGTAGCCTACAACGTCAACAGTAACTAATAAAGTGATAATTTCTTTCCAAACTTTATTCCTATTCTATAGATGAAAACCCAATTGACAAAACGTTGAACCTGAGATGGTGTTATAAAGTCGTCAAGATCCGTGATCTTCATTAGACCACTGAAGTCAGCTGCAGCCATGATTTGCCCAGTAGTTTTTCGTTCGAGATTTACAAATGAATGGCGTAATATGGGATTTATTTGACCATTACTCAGCGCAAATGTTTGCTAGATTCATTGTCAACATTGCATCTGTCGCAGCGCCTGTAGTATCGCAATGGAAACGTGCCAATGCTTCTGAGGGATGACATGAACTCTCAGCGTGTCAGTTATTACTACCATTACAGCGAACGGTGCTCATCTCGAGAGTACGGGTGATTCTGGATAAATGTTAGTCGTTTTAGCGTTTTAACTTAATGGCGAGAACTTAGGTCCTTGTAAATGTAACCTGGCATAACATAGTATGCATAGGCTACTGACACTGTAAGTGTAACATAGTGTAGGCCTAAGCATAAGCTAGTCCTACGTTCATGTCTGAAATACCATTGGGCCGACTTTCTGTATTGTTTCCAGCATTACCAAACACTTGGCATAGGTAACTAGTTCTATCCCATTATTTATTGTTTATATGTCGCCACCAACACAAGCCTAACCATACTACACCAAGTAGTAGCCTGTGTACTTTGGTCTAACTCTAAGCTGGTAGTATTTTGGCCTAGGCCCTATACTATAGTACAGAATTAACAAGGATAGGCTGAATTTACCCATTGCCTTACACAGAGTTTTCAACTGTCGACAGTGCCACTGCTAGCATAGCTCTAGGCATATATTCCTCACAGACAGTACAGTTGCCTTCCAATTGCAGAAATAAGCATTTCCAGAAATCTCACCATGTGTCAAAGTCCTTCAGAATTATTTCTGTGGTTGGCAACAAGGACTAACAGAGTCTAGTCTATAAAATATCCTACCACAATTATCCTACCACAAGAAATATCCTACCACAAGTACCTATTTGATAACAAAATAAAAAAAAAGTTGCAGCAAAACAGTCAGTCTTTGGCTATATTTTGAAAGCAATGCAATGTTATGTAACACAAAAATGACTATTAAACGTAAGTCCACTGAGCCATCGTTCAGAGCGGAGGTGCAGACGCTGGGGTGGGGGGGGGGGAGGATCGAACCTATGTTGGTAAGTTAATGTTGGCTGCATGAACATAAATTATTTTATGAAAATATTTATGTCCACTGAGCCTTCATTCTGGTGTGAAGGCTCAGTGGCAGTTGAGTGAAGTCTCAGTCAGAGCTGGGGATCGAACCTATGTTGGTAACTCAGTGTTGGCTGCATAAACAGAAATCATTTCATGAAACGTTGCCCACTGAGCATTCATTCTCTAGTGAAGGCAGAGTCGCAGTGGGTGATGGAACCTCTATTGATAGCATTTTGTTGACTATGCCAATAGAGATAAGTCCACAAAGCTTCCATCCAGTTTGTTTGATGACCAGAACTGCACCTCTGGAATAAAGATGAGGTTTCAAGTTGGCAGAGTATTCTATTAGTTGTAGGGCGGCTAAGGCTAACAGTTCCTCGGCTTTGGCTACCAGTAGATGCAACAATAGGTTCATTATTTTCATCATATTCTGACTGCTATGAAGAGCATTCACACTGAGTCCTGCTCAAAAGTTATTGAAGCTTGCAGTTTAGCTTAACCCCATCAAAATTATGGGAAGGTGGTCTTCTGGAGTGAATGCCATCTCTATGGCCTTCAAATATGGTGCAAGAGTACTATTCCTAGGGTTCAAAGAGAGCACAGCTCAGAGTATATTAGATTTTGAAAGACCATTGAAAACATTTTCACTTTCCTTACAATGTTTAGTTCCATACATTTGGATTTAAAGCTGCATAAGACGATATGGATGAAGAGGATGACCCAGTTGTGGATGAGGTGAGTATCAGTTTATGATTTTACATTTATCATTTTATAAAGTATTTGTTTTACCCAAAATAAGTAAGATCCTTTTAAACATATTAAACCATATCCCTAGTCTATTTACTCATTGTCAAGTGTTTTGGGAAGCAGTAGATATTTGTGATTAAGTAGACACATCCGTACTGTAATTTGTGACACTTATGCAACACAGATTGAATCATACTGTGTGATACTACAATTATATTTTAATTCGATCTTTGAGATGTGTTTGTGTCACACTGGACAGTGTCTTGCAAACCCAACCACCTTTGTGATTGCACCTTGTATTTCTTACTGCCTTATAAACCTCAACAGTTTTGACAGAGTTTGAGGATGATTGTGTTCAGTGATTCATACATCCTAGGAATCTTTGCTCAGCACATTTAGTGACTCATGTGGATTTATGTACAGTATGTGGGGTTTGTGTTGAATAAAATGCTTTTCATTAGTATAATCAAGGTTGGTCAGAGGACATTCAATGTACACATTGAGCCAAATTGTAGTTTTAACTGTATGATAATTACGCCTTTCCCTTCTTTTGTAGGTTGATGTGTTCTTGTCCAAAGAACTGATGGAAAACCTCTATTTGTTCCAGGTGAGAGATCTATTGATCAGAATTTAAAAATAATCAAAAAGCTTGGTAAGGAACAACTGAATTGGGAAAGTGAGGAGTCAATTGGAATTGGATATTAGAATGAGAGTAAAAAACTGATAAACATTTGGCGCAAGTTAAAATATTGAGCAGCAAGGTCGCAAAGTGTTCTGATAGTAACCTCACATTTTTATGAATCATTTGAATATTACAATACAACTAAATAATTAAATGCATTGTGGTTGTACATCACCTCACAACCTTTCACATATTGTACCTAGGTTAAATCAGACATTGAAGAAACAATGCCACAGCATTAGTTCATTAAGATAAAGTCCACCAATTACGTATCATGTACTTTGAGTCTCATTGCAGAATGAACAAGTTTTCGAAATTGTTAGAGAATTGAAGGAATTCTTCAGTTGTTGCCCTCTCCACCTCTAGTAGGATTTCAGTGAAACAGTTTATAAGGAAACTTCAAGCGGTAGGAAGTATTTCTTTTTTTATTCAAATCTTGACATATTCAAACAATTTTTACTGTATTCTTTTCTTTTTGCAGCATCCAATGAGGCCTGCCAATAAGCCTTACACCAACTATCGCCATCTTTCATCAAGGATGAAACCAAAACAGAAGAAGGTTTGTAACTGCTCTATTAAGTTCTGTTACTCTAACCAAGCAATGTGCAGAAGTTTGAGAGAACTGACGTACCGATGGTTGTTCTTTTACAAGAGTATTGGCTTGTATAGTTTTTAAGTTGTAGAGAGTTGTGTGGATGGTTGATCCAGTGGGATGGGAAAGTGTGCACTGGTCTGTGAGTAAGTCATTGTGGGCAAGGTTAAACTGAGTAATTGTGTAGGCTAGGTAGATTGGAGTGCATATGTACATTGTGTGGGGACAGGTACTGTATGTATCATCGTTTGTAAACACCCACCAGAATCAAGCTCTGTTGTGACTCAAGCAAAATCATAAATCATAAACATAATTATTTTATCCCTCTCCATCAATATCTTGTCAGATATGTTCCACTGATAAAACCGTTTCTGTTTCTTCATAGTTTGAGCTGGATATAGCAGTTGATACCAACACCTCATGCTATGCTCATAGTAAAGGTGAGCAGATTGCGTTGAACGTAGATGGAACGGAGAACGACGATGAAGCCCTCTTTAAAAGGTGAGTGTTTCTTTTCTTTTCTTTTTATTTCTGTCAAATAATACTTTGATTATTGGCACCTTTACACTATCATTAGCATTCTATATTATCCAGTTTCAATATGCAACCATTGATTATTATATAATAGTGAATGTGCTTACCACTGGCTGCATTATTATATAATAGTGAATGTGCTTACCACT
>KN885311.1:54343-67484 GCA_000934455.1 Apostichopus parvimensis
ATTATTATATAATAGTGAATGTGCTTACCACTGGCTGCATTATTATATAATAGTGAATGTGCTTACCACTAGCTGCATTATTATATAATAGTGAATGTGATTTCTACTGGCTGTTCTCTTTACATCATTTGAACTCATACATCCTCACCAACCATCTGGACGTTTCACTAGGTCTAATAAACATCAGCATGTCCTTCCATATACAGTACTCGACTGCAATTCTACTACAAAATGACTATTCTTTCCATAAATTGATTTTCAAATTGATTGGAACTTTACCACCTTTGTTTATTAGAAATTAGACATCTGTCGTTAGAGTCGATAGATTTTCTTTTTTATTCAGTTTTTTGTATTAGTGGTATGTGGTTTATCTTTATGAAGCACTTAGATCTTTGTTCTTCTCAAGTTATATTTGGTGCTATATAAATTGCATTATTGTTGTTGTTTACATATCCTTGTATTTACAGTTATTGCAAAAAGACACAGAAAAGTAAATGCTTACACTCTGCAGTAGTGTACATGTTATGAAACACATTGCACTTATGTAAAGTTTATGAAAATAAAAACTTGTATTTCATCGGGACTACAGGGTTTATTAACATATTTTGCCACATCCATAACTTTCCAAGGTATATGCATAATACAGTATTCAGTAATTCTGGACACGGGAATAATTTAGCGTTCAGATCTTGTCTAACGGTTGTGAAGACACTCTGATTTCGTGTTGTATAAATTACAATGATTACTGCATCCAAAAACTGCAATGCATCTATTCTTTGCACTTTTATAGAGTTTGACCATTTTGCATTGCAGTATGACCATTTTGGACATGCATAACAGTTTGCAATGAAGTGCAGTTTAAGTTAATTGCCTGAGACAGTAGTATAATCTATAATTGTTGTTAGCTTAAAAAAATTAGCCAAGCAAGGAAACACCAGATTATACTGAATTGAATTGAATTATCCAAAAATGACAAGAAATGTTGAAAACCACAAATTCTATTAAATAGCAAAATACTGCAGACTTTAGCTGATAATTAGCCAGAACAACCTAACCCAATCAATGACTAAGAAGGCTGAACATGACGATATTATGAAATTAGCGTTAGCATTGATGAATTTGTCTGGATAAAATTGATTAATGAGGCTTAACACTGACATTAGTTAGGCATAAATGTCAGGTTTCAGAACGATTAATTAGGCTTAGGGGTAACATGTCAATCCTTACGTTGATTAATTATGCTAAACATTAACATCTCAGCCATAAGATTTATAACTGAGGCTTAACATATAAACATAAGCATGTCAGTTATAAGATGGTTCACCATAGGCATAGTCATAACAACTGCAGCCTATTTTCTATGTAATATAGGCTAGGTACTGTACATCTGCTACAACTGAATGTAACTTTATTATTTTGAAAAGCAACTTTTGATAATCTATATTTACAAAAAAACATTAAAAAACATATTTGATGATGGCCCTTGCCCATCCAGGTCCTTAGAACCCTAAGAGAACAAATCTTATTCCTTTCATCAAATTTCATTATCACCTTTTTCCATCCACTTTTCCTCTCTTTGCCATCTTTCCAGTAATCTTATGGACAAGCAAACACTGTCATCGACAGATGCAACCCCTGTAACCTCTAGGTATGCTGTTGGTGTCATGAAGGAAGGTAAGTTTGGGATTATGTGAAAGTCTGTTTAACTTCAAGAATGAAAGCAAACAGGCACACCCAATGACATTGACAATATCAAATTAAGAGTATGCAAAGGGAAGACACAGTTGGAAAGTTGTAGAGGAGAGCCTTGTAATGTCTGATAAATTTCTTTTCCAGAGGGTCTGTTCCAGCATCCTTCTTCGCAGGTCATCATTATTACTCTCAGTTCCAGCTTGCTGACATTTAAGTAAACTCAAGTTCTAAAAACTTATCGGGTCAACCTTAACTAATAGTTAGATGAACTAAGTAATAAATATTTGATAAAATTCCTGCCCTGTGGTTTCTGCCCCCCCCCCCTCCACTCCCACCCCTCCCCTGACAATGAAAGGTTTGTGGTCAGTGAATTGAATGTGACTGTAAAATGCTTAATGCTTTTTTTAATATGCTTGAGTGCATTTTGGGAATTTCTCGTATATAGTTAGGGCGAGCTGATGTCATCCACTTGTGTACATTCTGAATGTTAAAACAGCTGTTTGACTGTGTTTTTGACATAGAAATAGATGAGAAAATAATTCAGTTTAGTTCATTACAGTTACTTACACAGATGATATATGAAATCTAATTACCGAAAGTCTTTTGAAGTAAGCATCAACGAAAAGTATCTATACCTAAATCCCCCTCAGAGCAGATAAATGTTAAGTCTAACATTTCATAAGTGACTAACACTAGGCACTAACTGAATGAGTCTTTCAAGGTGATTTTTTTTGTTGAGTTGTGTACCAGTTATTTGAGTGGAGACACTGGATCTGGTAGTGGATCATGTTCTTGCTTGGTTATTTAAGTTTGGTAGTTAAATGCCGACAGCTGTGTTACGTAAATATTCCCGCTGTCCTTGTACACAGGTGAGCTCCATTTGACACCTGTCAGCAACATCGTTCAGTTCAGGCCCAGTTTCAACTATCTGGATCAAGCAGATGTCAAGATGAAGAAAAAGGACGACAAGGAGAATGGAGAAGGTAAAGCCATCACAGTGTAGGAGTGACTGGGACATGGTGTAGTGAGCAGCACATGGTGTAGTGAGTAACACATGGTGTAGTGAGTAGCACATGGTAAAGTGAGTAGCACATGGTGTAGTGAGCAGCACATTTTGTAGTGAGCAGCACATGGTGTAGTAATGGTGCAGTGAGCAATGTTGCCTAACCCAGTGAGGGGTGATGCATGGTGTAGTGGGCAGCACATGATGACTGATGCATAGCAGTGAGCTATTTTGTACTAAGAGAGAAGAGAACTCAACAAACTATTCTTTCCAAGTACTGAAAACATTCTGTGTAGGTAAATGTATCGGTTAAAGGGCCTCGTGTGTTGTTGTCAAAGGCAAACGAAAGCAGATTATTAAAGGGACACATGTACTGATATACTGACAGATTAAGGACATATGTACTGTCAGGTTACGGACATGTGTCCTTAATCTGTTCTTGTTTCGGTTTTGCCTTTGAAGAAGATTTGCTAGGATTCAAATGTCATGACCTTTGAACCTGTCCAATTTGTACTAGCAGAATACGGTGCATTTGACTTTTATATCCACTGTTTATTGCAAGACATAAATGGCTTTGGATTTGCACAAAACTCTTTATTTCATTAGCAGTTAGCTTTACCCTCTGCACTGTTGTTGGCATTGGAAGAGGGGGGTGGGAGGGGGTGAAATGCTGGGGGAATGACCCCTTCCCATCCCTTTCCCGCAAGAACTGGGTCTGTTTACTAGAAACAATTAAAGGAGAAATAAACTCTGGGTTTTTGAAGTGTACATGCGGTAGGGGATATTTTTCTGATACCATTTATGAAATTACTCAGCAAAATATAGTTTCGCTGAATTTTACGCGAATTTCCCAATTATTTTTTTTACCCATTTGAACAACGGCCATTTTGTTAATTTGAGGATTGAGGGCGCTTCAAAAGTGACGTAGGCGAGCCACTTCGTAACTTCAAAACAATGAAGCTTTGCATACGAGTTATAGTCTATTCACACTATGTTCGAGCATCTTGCTTAGCTTATTTCACCGGTTAAAATGCCCGAATGCCAAGCCTTTGGTTGTGTTAACCGAAGAGGGGAAGAGGGAGCAGAAAAAGGGAAAAGATATTTTGTTATTCCAGATGGAATAAAATATCCGGAAAAGAGTGAACTTTCACTGAGGTGTACAGTACCTGTTCGTCATGTTCTCAGCAGCCGTAGGAATAGGATCCTTCTTCTTATACCTCAAGAAATTTACAAAACAGAGTTCTAAATTAACTGGCTGCAAAAAATATCTGGGAGAATTCAGGTCTGTTGGTCAGACATTCTCCTGCGTTCAACAAAGCTTTTTCCGCGAACAATCCATGGCAGCATACCCTCCCCTTGTCGCTTTCCAATGGCGAACAGAGTGCACACAGACACCATTCTTCGCAGTGGCTCGCGGAATCGGTATTCGTATCAGCAACGGAATTCGACCCAACATCACCAACAGTCGCGGACTGATTCTTTGCACAAACTCCTCCTCTCGATGTCTCAGTTCTTCCTCTGAATATTCTGGTTTGAAAAGATACGATTGCAATCCAAAGGCTTTCATTTTCTTTTTTGAAGATATTTGCTCGACAGTAAATTGGAGTGCAATGATGGACGTAAGTAACGCTATCGCTAGGACTGAGTATGCGGTGAAAGCAATCTAAACACGTTAAAAATCAAATCCTTGAAAAGATCCCAAAATTTATATTTCCACTGATACTCGTTACAATAATAAATTTTACACACTTTTTAAGCATTTTTACAGATCAATAAAGACAAAAGATATTTTTTGATCGATATTTTATTCATTACTATTTTTGAAAGTACAATTCTAATTATTTTAGGGATTGGCAACTATTTTGTCTTGAAATTCGCGAAGCGGCTCGCTTTCGTCACGGTACATCCGGGAACTGGCTCAATTCAAACAAAATGGCGCGACACATGAACTACATTCAAATCGTTTTTTCACCTCAAAGAAGGGATTTTTATGCTTTTCTTTTGCTTTTACTGGAAAGACCATCTGTCAAAACGTAAGAATGGATGCCAAAAAAACTAGGGTTTATTTCTCCTTTAATATATTTTATGAGAGTATGCTGACATGGAAGCAAATGGTTGCTTGCATATTATCATTACACTACATACTCTCACTGGATCTTCTTTTGTTCCTCCACCATATAGGTGATGCCTCTCAGGATGAGATGGAGAAAGAGGAAGAGCAGAAGACAATTAAAGTCCAGTTTGTTCGTCAGGAGAGCGACATCGCCAAAGCGAGACGCGAGGCCTCCTATGCCTTTCACGTGCAGAAACTTGAACAAGAGGCTTGGGTACCTGGTTATTACATTGATATCGATGTAAGCATGTGTTTCCTTGTTTGTTACATAAATGGATTAAAAGCATCTGAAAGTGCACGGTACGACATGCATTGTTCAAACCACAGCGACGGATAACTAAGCTACCTTAAAGAGCTCCAGTATTAGGTTTAACCTTACTATTTATGTACTGTAATGATTTATGGAATATTCTATTCTGTCAAGTCATGTGACCTCTGATGTAAGAAGGTTTTGTGACATTAGCCTAGATAGCAGTTATTTTATGACACTTAGCTACAACTTTTGCATGTAGGAGAGGTAGCATGGCTTATTATTCACACTTCACATTGGGTGGCTATCCAATATACAGTTTAAGATCATCGGGTGATTTAGGTTTTTTCTCTTTTTGTAATGTGGAAGATCATTTGAGATGGTGAAAAAACACGGATGTCCTTCCTCACTTTGGCCGGCCTGAGATGGAACCCACGACCTCCCAGTTGTTAGGTTTCATTGCTTGTAATATCCACTTGACTCTATCAGTGGTATAAATCATCTGCATACTGTATGACTCATCTATTGTCTGATCTGGTAAAATGAAACATTATCACCTGTTTGATTCTTAATCCAGGATCCAAGGTCTTCCAAAGAGAAAGAAGGCCTCCTCTGTACCGCTGTCGATCACGAAATTTCTCAGCTCTCTATGCTCCCAAAGTGAGTCCTCCCTCAAATGCAACTCAAATCTTTTTTGTTTTTGTTTTGTTAAGCTAGGATAGTTCAGTCTTATTCAGTGCAGTTCAGATTTTAAGGAAACCTTATGAGGACAAATTTTTCCCATCAAGGTCCATATGGGTAAAATCCAAACTCAGAAACCTCAAATCCTGTTGCAATTCTTATAATGTTTGACTAAAGCATTGTTAAAAATCCTGTGACATTCTTTCCCCCATAGCACGACTCATAGCAAATGCATCTATTCATTCACAATTCATGGAGAATGTGAAGTTTTTGCAGACATTTAATTCCACCACAAACTTATTCACTACAAACTTAATTCCACTACCAACTTAATTCCACTACAAGCTTGAGTCAATTTACCTCTTTTGAAATTGATATTATTAAAATGAATTTAACATTTTACTTACCAATGTAGAATAAGCCATCTTTTCTTGTGACATCAACATCATTACTAAGGATTAATAAGTCTATACAGGGTTGGTCTAGCATACATTGAATCAAGCATAAGGACTTATAAACCAGTTAAAATCTTTGAAAATTTTCAATATCTCCATCAGTTACTATTTGTAGATTACTGTTTACAGTTAGTTCGTACTTTATAGAAAGATTCTTTGTTTATTTCTGTATATTCGATTCCATTCCAGAGACTATCTGACGAAATTGATTCCAGAGTCCAAGGCTGATGATTCTGCTAAAGCTCAGATGCCTAATAATGTGTTGTCAATCACACAACTACAGAGTATGCCTTTAGCGAACCAAGTCCGGGCGTTACTCTCTAACGGTAAATACACATTTGTGATCAATCCCGTCTCAAGCAGCAAGGCTCTGAAGAGTTTATTTGACTTACATCATGATCATCCTCCATGCAATATCAAAATATCATCTCTCTCAAATGTTTGGCTGCAGATTGATAATTTGGTGCCAAAAAATGAAGTTTTCTCTAGTGAAAATTGTCATTTATTTATCATTCCCACAATATGGCGGGAACAAACATTCAAATATGACGTGGAGATGTTTGAAGATATTTTGCAGTGATATCTTCTGGTTTCCTTTTAGTATAGTTTACGATGTTACTTAAAAAACATTTATCGAAATATTTCATAATCAGATTGTCTCATGTGACTAATGCAAAGTAGTGCAAGAACATTTTGGCACAAAACTTTTTAACCAAACAAAGTGCTTTGCACTATCACTTAACAGTTCATGATGATGATTTGGCCTCGTCTCTTTTGTCCTGAGAAAGCTAGGTCTAGAATCTCTAGATCAGTTGGTTGGGACAACTTTTGGTAACCTGTACTTTGATGTTATGCTGGAAAGCACATATCTTGACAGTATGAACAGTAACAATATCCTGTTTCTCTCAGATATTTAAGGTTCAAAACTGTTCATACTGTGAGTTACATTGCTTTAAAGCACATGTACTGACAGTATGAATATCATGTTTCTCTATCAGGGAAAGGCTTGGAACTGTTTATACTGTAAGTACAACTGCTTTGAAGCACAGATACTGACAATGTCCTGTTTCCATTAGATACAGATTTGGAACTGTTCATACTGTCAGTAGGATTGCTTTGAAGCATGACACGAGTGTGCAGTATACAGTGGTACTAGCATTAGAAAATTGTCCCACAAGTGCCATGCTACATACATCTACTATAGAAGAGGTTTAGTCCCAGGCTATATGCTGCTGTTTAGTTACAGAATATGACACATCCTCACATTAAAACATCAAAAGAAATGATACATTTACAGTTCAAATGTAGTTGTATGGCGAGAGACTTTATGACACATCCTCACAGTAAAACATCAAAAGAAATGATACATTTACAGTTCAAATATAGTCGTATGGCGAGAGACTTGATGTGCAAATTCAACCAAGCTGCCAGGGTTTGCTAACTTCTCATTGTTTTTATGTTTCCACAGCTAAAGTCTTGAAGTTTTCTCAGTTGTTGCAGTACTTGTCCAGCTCATTTGATGCAAATAATGTTCTGAAACCCCTTCAGCAAGTTGCATACTTGGTACAAGGATGCTGGGTTGTTAAAAGGTACTGTAGATATTTATCACCATTTTGAAGCTCTAAATGGATTTCACAGCATGTAATACTTCAATATTTATTGAAGAAATATAGTTATGTTGCAGAATGTGGAAATGGAGTTCCCTCCCCCCCCCAGAGATAAGGGATGGGGTGGCAAATCCAATGCGGTTTGGAGAGTTGGCTAAGTTATGACAGTTCATGTAAACTGAAGCATAATATTTACAACATTTTGTGAGAAATCCATTAATCATTAAACTTGATCCAAAAAATATGAACATTATCCTGAACTTGAGGCACAATATTGTTGACAAAAATTTCTAGTTTATGTGCAGATTCTATGCATGGGGTTTTCTTAGGTGCAGATTCTATCCACGAGGTGTTTCTCAATATTACATAGCTAATGAAAGATTGTCATACACTTTAGCGGCTGATATCATCACAGTTTTTGAAGTGTTGTTTATTTAACATGGACAGCCCAGTCTGTTTTCTTGATATTAAAGTTGTTAAGTTATTACAAATATAATATTAGAGAGAGGAATAACTATGAACAATCTGCTTAATATCTACTGCATAATATGGGGTGTGTGACGTCCAGTTTTGAGGAATTTAAACCAAACAGGACTAGTCTTAATCAAATATAAATATATTACTAATTAGGATGGGGAGTTTATTAGATGACTGTGTTTTTATTTTATATCTGTCTATCAAAATAAGTTTTGAAATTTTGTATGTTTTAAATGGCTCCCATTTGTTGTTTTCTCCTTACAGCGAGGTTTTGTACCCTAAAGACACCTCAAGCCCAAACACTGGTGTACCTGCAGAAATACTCTGCAGGGGTAGGAACTACCTGGTAAGGGCCTTAAGAAGAAGAGGAGGGTCAAATTAATATATATGAAGTAATCTTTCTAACATTGTTGTGGTTGGGTTTGCTGTTTCATCGGGGGAAAAAACCGCTTTGAAAAAGGTAGAAAGTAAAAACTTTCACGGAAACACAGTTCCGTAAGTTTTTTTTTTTAAGAGGACTTATTTATGTGTGCGTGGAAGAAACAAGATTTGCATTCTCGAGGAAAAAGTAGAAAAAAATGAAGAAGAACGAATGAGAGAGACATTTGGACAAGTCTGATTCCAACTATGGACGTTCTTGAATGAAGGCATGAAGTCTTAGTTTCCCAGAAATGTTAACGCTGAAACCCACTGTTAGAAAATAAGTCTAATTTTAAATGCTCTCAAAGGATGAACAAGATCAGCTTCAAGGTTAAACAGTTTTTTTGTAGTTATAAGGTCACATTTGAGTTAATTTATCACAGTAAACAAATTAATAATGGACCTTGATCTTGCATTTGCCAAAATGCCATATAGAAAGTAAAATATAATGTTTTGAGATATGAAACTGTACAACAAGTTTTCTTAATTTTGTGTGAAAGGAAGAAACTGTTCCTTATTCTGTTTTTCTCCAACAGATGTGGAAATTTAACCAAAACAGATGTGTGGTCAGAAAGGAAATAGCATCGACTGTTAAGGTAACACAAATATTTAAGAAAGAACATGGATTTAGTTGATAATTAGCTATTCTGGTAAATCCTTCCCCATTTCTTCTTTGTGTTTCAACTTTAGAAGAAGCAAATATACTCAAACCTGTCCCCCCCCCCCAGCCCAACACCCTCAAAGAAGGAACAGAAAGGGGAAATAAGTTACAAATGTTTTGCTTTTTTTTTAAATCAAATTTGACATATTTCATAGTTGTTGACCATTTCAAGTGAGAAGGTGGTGTGTTCATTGTAGATAGAAAATTACATTGCTTTTCCTGTGAAAGTATTTGTCTTTTTTATCAGCTTTTATCAGAAGATGTGAAAGAAATTCTTGAACAGATGGCAAGGCCAAAGGTCAATCAGGGTTGGGAATTCAGGGAAGAGTATGATCACGCATTTGTGAAACGGTATCCAGAGGTTGTTCAAAGACAAGAAATCATTTGGAATGCTCTATACCAACAGTGAGTATAGATGTGTATTTATATTCTGATATAAGGATATCATGTGATATGCTCACTACTAACAGTGAGTATAGATGTGTATTTCTATTCTGAGATAAGGTTATCATGTGATATGCTCACTACAAACAGTGAGTATAGATGTGTATTTCTATTCTGATATAAGGATATCATGTGGTATGCTCACTACCAACAATGAGTATAGATGTCTGTTATACTTTGTAGCAGCAGTGAGTATGAATGTGTGTTATATTCTGATCTAGTAGTGAATATGGATGTGTGTTATACTTTGTACTAGCAGTGAGTGTGCATGTATCCTACATGTATCCTACATGTATACTACATGTAATCTACATGTGAACTACATGTATGCTACATGTATTCTACATGTATACTACATGTATTCTACATGTATTCTACATGTATACTACATGTCTCTACTGAAATACTGCCCTCTGTAGTACTACGATATTCCTCTTTAGCAGATTATTTTCCTTTTCTCATCAGGTTATCAAAAGTTTTGAAAATACCAGAAGAAAAGAAAAGAAGCAAGAAAAAGGATGGACCAGAAATAGGTAGGGATTCTATCTTTTTTCTCATTTGGGGGGGGGGTTGTCATGGTTGTTACACTTTAAGGTCTACATGCTATTTTCAGATATAGTATCAAAGTCAACTAAAGATGTAACAGACAGCATTGAAATACTCATACTGGTCAATTTCAGTCTCTCTCATATCCAACAGCCAAAAGTACTTTGGAGCTCTGTAGCCAACATGCATAGTATGCTACTTCCAGTGTATTCATAAAATTAAAATGGGAAAAGTCAAACGTGACCTGTTTTATTATACTTGCAAAATGAATATATGCAAAGATGACACAGTTCATTGAAAACTGAAAATTTCTGTAAGGTCTGTAAGCTTTAGTTGATGACTAGAGTTTCAGCTGTTAAGGACTTTCAACAGAGAGTTAAACCTGCCAGTCTAATTACAAGTGTTAACCAAGTCCATGTATTAACTTTATCTTTGCTGTTCCAGTGGAAGTGGTCACAGGTCCCGAGAGAGTGAAAGCCGCTCGTAAGAGATCCCGCAGCATCTGTCATTCTCCGACCAAACCTAACCAAACCAAATCTCAGGACAAATCTGAAGAAATGGAGAGATTTCCAAGGTTAAGCGCAGATAACATCCCAGATGCCTCCCAGCAGGATGATAGCCTCAATTCCACAAACCATATTCAGACTGCTCAAGAAACTAATAAAGATGGAAATGGCATCTCGGCCAACCATCAGGAATTTGACTCACAAACGGAAGAGTTGAAGAAACTCTTAAGGACGGTGATAAGGGAACAATTTGATGAACATTTTGTGATGGGTGTGTCGGACTTGAGGAGAGTATTCTCGGTCAAGTTGATGGAATTACCGCACAAGAGTTTCCTCAGTATGGGGATCACCGATAGGGAATTTGAGGAGGCTGCGTTGGACATCGGAGCCAAAGTATTGGATCTTCCTGTAAGTATCCACTGGTGAAATGTACACTACTTTTTTGGTCCAGTTGTTACTGCAGTGACTTCAACATGTCCTGATATATTAAAACCCTGGTATGGTTTTAGTCATTCTTATCGTATCACACTGTATACTCAATTCCGTGTTTCAACATTCGCTCACTTCTTGCGGTGAAGGGTCGTAAAAATGGTCAAAATTTATGATTCAGATATCTCACCAGGATGTGTTTACTTTGGCCACAGTTAAGTTCCTTTATTTTTTTCTTTATTTTTTTTTACTGTTTCAGTGGCCACCTGATAATTCCTGTGAGAAGAAAAAATTGTTTGCCTTAACGGAAGGAAAAGATATATACAGCAAGGTATGTAAAAGGATGAGTCAGAGTAAATACAAGTAGTGTCAGGAAACTTGATCACAATTCCATGCATGGTGTAAAAACAAATGATCCATCTCATGAGAGTAAATCTTGGCTTAATCATTTATAAGTTTCCTTGACTTTGGTTGTGAGAGTTGACACACACTGCACTAAAGCTCACTGTTAAAAGAGCTCTGTGGTGGAATTGAAGTAAGATGTTGACTTGCTGCTTATACCACTGGCCATGGAGATGATTTGTAAAGTAATCATATAGTGACTCATAAACTACTGCATCAGAATGTAGAATATATAGCGATTGTTTAAGTAAACAGTTAGGACTGCATCATTCAAGATTCCATAAGGCTGTTCCACTTTCCATGGGGATCCAGTCTCTGTTATCTTAAATACATAGACCACTATGACATTTATTTCTCATTTCAAACAAAATGGTGCGTTTACTTACCCAAATGTGTATTTGCAACGAAAGACCAACCAGCTATTACAAACGTTAATATATATGCGTTATGAGAGCTACAGAGACCTGTATAGTGCTTATTTCATTTCTATTTGGAGACATGAAACATGTTACATGACACTAATTACAAAATCAAGACACATTAAATAGTCTGTTACATCACAGAGAATATCTGTTGCCTTGTCTGTGCATAGATCCCGCAAAAATTGTCACTTCAGAAAAGTGGAAACTAATTTCAATCCTAATCATCCTGAAGGCTGAATAAAGATGATAAACTTTCTTCTGAATAATAAATTCGATTTTGTATTGTCCGTCCAACCCCTCACCCACCCACCCATCCAAGCAACCACCCACCTACCCATCCATACATGGATCCATACACATACACCTGTTATAAGAGTTCCAGTAAAATGACTGATACAGTCCTTGACTCAATTCACTGTATTATCTATATTGAGAAAACTGAAAACAGACCAAATTATTTGATTTACTTTCTTTGGATATTCAGTAACTGGAGTCATGAATCATTGCAAAAGAAAAGGTTTCACACTTCCTTTGCAAGTAGTTATCACAGTAATATGAGCTAATTGTACATTATTGTAATGTCTTGCATTACTCATCGGTGACAAATTTGACTTTCAAAACGAACGTGTCTTTTGTTCGAGTGCATCTCTCAGTATTTGACACCAGCCCCATTTTTTATTTTTATTAATTTGGCTGAAAATGAAATAGATTTGGTTTTCACACTATGATCTGAAGCATCACTGCATTTCTCAAATTCAATATTTTGTCTATTTTATTTTATTTTTATTTCAATATTTTGTCGACGACATTTCCATGTGTCTATTCATTCTCAGTACCGTGCAGAGTTGTTAAGATTATTCACAGAGGGTTTCAGACATAAGAGAACTCTCCTGATAGAACAGATGAAGACCCTCGAAGAAGAGCCTCTCACAAAACATGAACGAGACAAAATCGTCAAGGTGAGTGCTGTTTTTGCTCTCTCCTTCCTGGAAAAAGTGCTGCGGCTGTGATAATATATGGATCTGATGTTAAG
>KN885312.1:59121-73509 GCA_000934455.1 Apostichopus parvimensis
TATCGAGTTAAATTTCGAGGCAAACAGTGTCCAAAGATTGTACAGTAGTCCTGGTTGGTCCTGTTGTGTATTCGTTATACATTGATCTCTGTAAAGAAAATTAAAAAAAAGAGGTGTAAGTTAAGAATATTTAATTATAACGAAAATCTGAATATTAAATATTAAGTTATATCTAATAAATAACAAGTAAAAACAGAAGGTCCGTGTTGATAGCTTGTCACTAATAATACTGCTTTGATAAGAATATTGCGCAATAATCTGTGATGTCATAGATTAATGATACTAAACAGTTGTTTGCGGATGAAATTATGCCCTGCACCCACCCCCTTCCTCTCCTTCTACAACATATTTAATAATATTTAATAAAAATATTAAAGAATTAATATAGTTAATTAGCTGTTACAGTTTGGTAAAAGTCACTGGAGTATCTACAAAGTAGCCTAGTACCGTATTTTCTGCAATTATAGTTTGGTAGGTTTGCAAAAAAAGTCGTGTGAGAAGGTCTTGCCTTGATACAAGATTGTAAACCTTGAAACTTTAACTTTCTAAGCAAGCGTTAAGATATTTTCTGAAACAAACCATCACAGGGTTTTTAAAACATATTGTGTGACACGAAATATTTTTGGAGCTAAACAGTAATATTTAGCAGTTTTTATGTTTTGTTTAGGTGGTGGTGATTTCTGTTTGTTTTTGAATAAACTTACCATGACTCTATTTCTTGGAGAAGAAGCTAGAAGAATGGTTTTCGCAGAATGAGATGAATCCATTGGATGTACACATACAGTAAAAATTAGGATGATAGACACACACTGAGGAGGAGAAAAATACAAAAAGAAGAGGACAGTGTCACTGGCAGTCCAGTATGAAGATTACTGAAAGTACTAGAAAAGAAAATTAATTTATAAAGAAGAAGACCCAATCTTTATTTCTTTGTTATATAAAGGGGTGTAGAGGGCCAGGTGGGGGCCATTATGTTTATGAGGCCCCTTTTGAAGTCTTCACTTTTCCTTTAAACTTATTTAATGAAAATGAGCATATTTATCCCATTTATCCCATGCCATTTAATTGAGCCCGATCCAGGGCTGTTCCCCCCCCCCACCCCTAGACCTCCTGCCCACCTCTCAATGATAGAAATAGTTATGATGAGCAGTTCCTCCAAAGGGACATATATTATCTTGTTTTACGTGAGAACAATCTCGTTTCAACAGTCAGTGTGTCAGGGAGCTGTTATTTTGCCCATGTGTGATGTCATATTGATGTGAAATATCTTCGTGTATAATCTCTGTGTTTCTGAATCCATGTTTTCATGGTGATTTCATGGATTGTTGTTACTGTGACATGACGTTACTAAAGTTAAGTGTGTGTGTGTGGGGGGGGCGGGGGGCTACAACATTTGCAAATATAACCTCTTCAAATGAAGGTAGAGATAGTAAGGAATAGCAAGAAGAAAAAAGAGAGGTAAATTCAAGGAAATTCAATTACTCAATATAGTGACTCTTAATGTTATATTTAGACTTGATCAAGTCTTCGGCGGTTCCTTCTTCAGAGACATCTCATGAACGTCTTTCAAATAATTCTTATGATGTATATGTATCTCCGTAGGGTAGGGGGTGGGGGAGGGGGGGGGGCAGGCGTAGAATGAGAACGACTGTCACAGTAAAATATTTCTTGAAGGTTGAATATGAGTGACCATTATTTGACTTTTCTAGCATATTTTCGGGGTGTCACTTTATCATTTATAACGAGTTTGTGCAAGTAATATCCTTTAAGTTAATAGATTGCGAATTCATTTCATGACATTGTTTAGGACGATGACTTTTGAAGAAAAAGTATGTGTTATTTTATCAAATAATGACGTCATACGAAGGTTGTTTAGCCAATGATTTCACTTTATGGTAAGGTCTAGCTATACACTTTTCAAAGTACATGTCACCCGATATAGTTTCATTTCGAATCATCAACAAGAACTATGTGAATCCGTGGATTCAAGACTCGTTTATATTACAGTAGTTTTCATTGGGCGTTATTTTGGAGATATTATATACCAGAAATGAACTCTTTCAGCAATAATGCGTTGATTAACAATTATTGGTTGACTGCACTTGAACTGGTTAGGTTATTAACAAGTACATTGACATTGTGAACGAAGGTTTCAGGTGAATCGTACCTACATTTCTAGTAATCTTTTTGAGATTTCCTCGATAATTTCTGAAAAGTTTAATCTTACTGTATACGTAACAGTCTGCAAAGCTTGCATGTTGGATGATGGAAAACAGCAAACAAACATACAAACAGCCAAACAGTCAAACAGACAAATAGACACACAGACAATCAGATAACAACAAACATAAAAAGACAAACAAACTAACTAATATAGACAATAATATATCAAAAGAGTCCCTCGAAAGTTTTCTTGAACTCTAAGTGTACACTATTTGATGAGATGAGAAGTTGTCTTCAGAAATGAAGTATTTTCAGCTTTCTATACAAGTAGTTGTCAATTACTGACTGTCAAACTGACCTTTCTGGAGTAATAAACATCACTCGAAGTTTAAAACCCACTCGTAAATAGACCGTATGTGTCACAAGGGGAGCCTAACAGAGGTATAGGATAGTCCAATCTGAAGATAGAGACCATCACCTCTTCACGACACATCAAACACTCCACTTGTGATGAAATTTACAAAGCCAGCGGCGTTAATTTTGTTTTATCGCGATAACAAAACAAGATGGGGTGCATAGGTTGCTACCTCTCATGAATTCACAATTTTGTTTTTCATAGTGTGAAAAGGGCTTATACGTAAAATATTTAATAAACTATGCAGTTGTTTTATTGTTTCTTAGTCATGCATACTTGTTAAACATTATTGAATCTGATTGGCTCGTTTTCGTCAGCTGACCGTGCATTAACCTATGGATAATGCACGGTAAACTCACAGGCGGATGAATATAAGTTGCAAATATATATATATATATATATTTTAATCCCGATCCCAAGCTGCATATCAGCTACTTAAAGCACGAGGCCGTAGCCCGAGTTCATTGCCTTGAGATTGCATGTGATTGTTCCTGAGTCTGACATGATCTCATCGTGGTCAGTTGATATATTGAATTTAATCTTTTTACGAGATCTGGTAGTGGTCTAAGACTTAACATTAGAGACGTTGTAATGTTTAGAAGGACATATTTCCAAATAGGAGATATTTTGTGTAGTTGATATTACGGATAACACAGCTAATGACCTTTAGTAGCATCTGAAACTTCACTGCAGGGACACTATAGTGCAGAGGAGTTCATGTATGAAATAAGGAAGTGCTCTGGCTCTATACATATAATACAGTTAAAAGTCAAAGCGTTATGCCCCGTTTTTCTACCATGAATCTTATTGGTTGATTGCTCTATGCATTGACTGAACTCATTTTAACGTGTAGAGGTCCACGTGTTATGACCCTTACAACCTCCCATAGAGGGAGGCCTCAAGATTCAGGTCAGCCCCCACTCCCCCCCCCACCCCGTCGGGGAAGATTAGGGCACCGAACCCTGTTTTTCACTCTTCATTTAATATATTATGAAGATGAGAATACACTTTTATGTATCCCATATTTTTCCCGGGCAACTCCAAATTCTCCCGCTTCCATTAATAAACCCCGGTCCACGGACTGTAGGTCCCTCCTCTACCCCTAAACAGGTCTGCTCATAGAAATGGGGGCGGGGAGGGGCGGAGGGGGTACCTTGTATCCAAGTCTCGGTCTTGTGTGATCACCATAAACTATATACAGTCTATGTACTCGATAGTACGTTAATCCTCTAAAGCCTTCAATTTCTTAAGAAAATACATCCACAATTTACTGATCCCTAGGTCTTCGTCTATAAATGACTTTAAGTTAAGTCCGTTTGTTTCTATTGCAAATGACAAACACATTTGTCTGTATGTTTGGAACTGGCATGTACCATTTAAATCCTTTTGAAGAAAAGGAACTAAATTAAATTGCAAATTTCATCAAGAAAATTCCTTCGAATTTTAAATCTTGCTTTCATGTCTAAATAGGAACTTTCCAAACTTCATATTATAATGTCTTAGCAGTGGTTATACAATAGTCATTAACAAATATATCAGTCAGAAATTTATTTGTCAGCTTAAATTATCGATGTTAAAGACTTGTGATACATAACAGATTGCAAGTTTTAACTTTCCGAAAAGAGGGGAATGAAGAGAAAAGGAAATTCTTTTCCACACTTTAAAAAAAAAAGGTGATCAGTATTAATATCTAAGTGGTTTAATATATGAAAATGAAATATCTTTGTCAGAGGGTAATTTGTCTAAATAAGGTTAAAACTAGGTGTATATATCGATGAAGCTAACATATTTCAAAGTGTATGTTTCCATGGACTGAGGTACAACCACGTGACGGCAAATCTCTCTGATCGTTCGGGATATGCATACCACACACTTGACTACTCAAGAGTAGTACTTAGGCGAATAATTCGCCTCAAGGAAAAGAGGTTTCGATGGACGGAATTATTGGAGATGTTCAATGATAGCTCTTCTGGATAAAGTTTGATGTCACCAGAGAAAGAGGGAGAAAAACAGTAAGGAAAAAGAAAAAGAAGGGAAGAGAAGAGAAGAGAGGAGAGGAGAAGGATGAGGAAGAGGAGGAGGTAGGAGATGACAGGAGATGGACAAATGCTCGCTCATTTATTGTTAAAGGAGCATGAAGTTTGAAATGCGTAAGTGTTGTTATTCCGATGGGAATAAACAGTTTGAGTTTGTATGAGAGTTTGTGTTCATCCGTTAGTAAAGGGATGAATGATAATAAAGTGATTAAAGAATGAAACTGGACGGAGAAACTTTAAAACTCACTAATTGAAGATATAAGAGTTTAGTACAAGGTGAGAAAACAAGAGAGAATTAACAAAAGAAAACAGAAAGCAAATACGTAAAACAAACATTATACATTACGTAAAAAGACATAATAAGACAAATTAAATTGAATTGAATGCGATATTATGACAGAATAATAATGAAATAATATTGGAAATGTATGATAAGAACATACAGGATAGGAGAGACATCAAAGGGAATTGTAAGACTTATAAAGACATGTTATGACCAATGAAGAATGACAAGTGAAATGCTCATGTGCAGTATCCTGCAAAAGTAGTAACGACACGAGAATACACGGTTAGACGAGACAACATCTGTAAGTCAGATAGGCCTATAGAAAGACAATGGAAGACATGAAAAGATTATATTATTAGCCAATGCCTACTTAAATGGCAAGACGAGGAATGATATTGTACTGTAACATATATGCATGTCTACTTCAAAAGCATGATTGGAAACATGATAAGAGGATCGACACATGAGCCTATAAAAGACATGATAAGACATTACCTAACAATGTTGAAGACAATATAGGACAACCCTCGTAAAAGACAGGACATAAAAGGAAAACTGATTATATGACATGTAGAGACAGGAAAACTTAAGACATTGCGAAGACATTACAAATTAGGAAAGGAAAAGAAAATATGGAATAATAGTAACGTAATCGATAATCATGCTATGCTTAAAGATAAAAGGAGTAAAATGAAATATCAAACAATATAGAGTGTGCTAGGGTGTATGTTAGGGTATCTATCAAACAATATAGAGTTATGTTAGGGTATCTATCAAACAATACAGAGTATGTTAGGGTATGTAACAAACAATATAGAGTATCAAACGTATAACAAACAATATAACACAAGATGATATAAGTTCACTCATTTTATTTTACTGACTATGCTACTTTAATCAAGAGAAACGAAAAACTAGGGCAGCATGAAATTTGACTCACACATTTAGCACGACACGAAGTATTATTTCCAAAGCTGACAATCAGACAAGCCGTGAGATGTTCTTTTGAAATTTAAGTAACTTTCTATGTTTTTAAGTTGTCGTTTAAGAGTCGGTTGAAGCAAGAAAGACTATAACTTGATCTGAATAAGTGCTCCAACATTTTACTTTGTTAAACAAGTCACTTTGGTTTGACCTACTATGTATCGTACAGTCTGTTATTACATTATCTGTATAACCACAGGTTTCGGTTATAAACAACCGCAAGGTTACAATTATATTTTAACCTAGCGCACTTACGTATAAAATGGATATTATAATTTTTGGGAAACTGTCAGTGTATAATTTCATGATATCACGTGATAACATTGTTTATTTACTTCCAGTCATGTCATTCGTGTCACTAAATCCACAAACCATGATTTCATGATCCAACTCTTTCCGTGAGACTCAAAGATCATAAGCATATAGCCATTAGCATAGCCCCAGACCTCAGTTTATGGTGGCTCATTTTAATCTTTTACTGCCACCTGAGACTGAATCCAGTACCGATTACCGGTACCGTCCCAGGCTAGTAGGGGTTAAGGGTGGGGGGGGGGCGGTCAGTTTGAATCCCTCTTCGCAGAAGATGGTTAATTTTGTAGTTACCAAACTGGTCATTTAAGCAGGATTCAGCTGATTTATAGTGAGGTTATATCATGAACTTTAAACATTTTTGGTTTTATATTTTCCGAAAGATTTAAAGGTTAAAGACTTTAAAATGTCAAATGAGAGTTTGATTGTCTTGGTCTCCTTTGCTAATTCTTATGATCCAGTTGAATAATTCAGCATTGTCGTGTATTACATTCCTAGTCAGAGAAGTGGGACGTGGCAACAACTCTCGTTAAACTATGCATCCTACGCCTAATGTTGACCAAAATGTCCCAATTACGCACCTACGAACCAAAATTATTTATTTGCCTGCAAAGGAAAATAATAGGGATTCACTTACTTAGGTTATTCACCTTACCTGACCACAAACTGGCCGCAGTCCTTCATGAATAAATGTAATAAGACCTAACACCATTTCTGGTGTTCTGTCATATAACATGGCGTGTCTTAAGTAATCACAAAATACATTCATTACTGAAGTTCACAGCTTCTAGAACAGGAAATTTAATTTGACTTGGAGCAAATCGAGACGAAAATAATACATTACGAATGAACAGGATCGAACCTTCGGTTGGTCTCTTTAAACTTGTAAATGGACAACGATTTAAAACAAATACATTTAATTAGAGTTTTGACCAAGAAAACATGCGTGACCTTAGCAGATTGGAACTATAACTTCAAACAGGTCCACCCACCTTTCGCCCACAACCTGATTTAATTATAAGATTCATCGTCAGAGTCCGCAATGGATATAGACTTAAATATTCCAAACATTGTTTACGGTCGGTTTCATTCTGTTGGTTATATTTGGGTAGTGTAGAAAATGTGCTTTGTTTTACATACAGATGCACAGACACACAGACAAACAGACAACAGACAAATATGCGCATAGACACATAGAGACACAGACACACGGACACACACGCATATATGAATATGGGCACACGGATATAGAGGACTCAAGCACACATACGTATAAAAACACACAAACGCATAGACAAACACACACAGGCAGACAAACGCATAGACACACACACACATAGAGACGCACAGACACACAGGCAGTCACACGGGCACACATACACACATGCGCATAGACACATAGAGCAACATACACACGGACACACACATACAGGAATATTGGCACACGGATACACAAGACTCCAGCCCACATACACTTGAAAACACACAAACGCAAAGACAAATAGCCACATAAACGCAAGTCACGCAGACACACAGACATACAAACACATAGACATACACACACACACACACCCAGACTTATGCATATTTTCAGTAGTTCATGCTTTTATTAGGTAGTCCAATCCATGCCATGAAGACCTTAAGATGTGTAACTGGTTATTCCTCAAGAAAGATCATCATTAGTATTTATTAACTATAAGTATTTGATAGTAATGTATTTTGTAACATTCTATAAAATATACACTGTCCGACTACCCAACAGGCAGATGAGGAAAATGCTCAAAAGCTCCCTAGATCAACTGGTACAAAGATACAGAGACCTCGGTGAATCCACACCTGCAAGCGCATTCTAGGGTTTGGCTTGCAAAATTTAACAATGGAAGGGAGGGGGGGGGGGGGGGGGGTTCCTTAGATCCATTAGTCCCAAGATACAGGGGCCTCAGTGAACGCTTCCATGCAAGACATATTAACACTTTATATTCTCGAATTGGGCTTGCAAATCTTACAAATGGAAGAGGTGGGGGGGGGGGGCGGAGGCGGCAAGCATATAGTGCCGTTAGGGGGAAAAATGGTACTAGCCTGGCACTGCCGTAGGGCGCAAGATGGTGTAAATGTGGTACTGCCGTAGGGCGCAGGATGTTGTAAATATGGTACTGCCGTAGGGTACAAGATGGCGCTAGTCTGGTATACATATGATCCTATTAAGTATGATACTATTCATGTATACTTACTATGCCCCATCATTCCTGGCTCTACCGGTACGCTGCTTCTACTGTCCCTGGTTGGGATATAGACTGTGCCCCTAGAGAAGTAATCAGCCGGATTTATAGGCATACTAGTGACTGCTGCTATACAGAAGCACAGGCACACAAACAGCAACAGGGTTCTCGTTAGGACTTGAAAATGCATATTGAAAGCCTTTGGAAATAAGTCTGTTAACAAAGAAAGAAACAAGGAAAGAGAATGTAAATTATGGTAGCAGCGGTTTAACGGTTTAACGGTATAACGGTGTAACGGTGTAACGGTTTAACGGTTTAACGGTTGGTCGTTTCGATATATCTTAAAGGGGTGTTCAAGTGACATACACTATTAAGCACTTATCTTATAAGTAAAGAGAGAATATTAGACTAGTAAAACCCCCATCTCATGATGTGGCTAAATGACAAACTGTAATGAGGATATGGTTTGGGCCTATAATGACTCAGAAAACGTCTAGTAGTTTAGTTATAACCAAACAATTTCAGCAACTGGAATAGACCTTTTAGATAAATTTGTAACTATATTGAAGAAAGAAATATAGTCAGGATTTTTTTATCAGAGGGCCACTGACATAAGTTTGAATAGGCATGGTAAAAGAAATAGTTTTTGACAACTTCTTTCACAATTCAAAGTAGTATAACATAACGATAACAAAAATCAACAAGGATATGAAATTTGTATTTCACTTTAGGTATGATTACTTCATATTCTTCTTTCAATCTCGGAAATCCCACTTCTGACACCATTTGCAGCATCTGAGATCATTGGTTGGATTGAACTCAATTCAACAGACGCGTCTATTTTTTATAACCATACAGTAGAACTATTTGAACAGGAATAACTTACAAAAGTAACATATATTATTGGATAATATTTAGCGAAAATTTCATCTTCAAACTATGAACTCCTTACGGATCTAAAGATCGGAAGTTTAAAACGCCTGTAGCACTTGAATTTTTGTTGAAAACAACAAATTCCTTTTTTATCAAAGAAAAAAAAATTGAATAAATAAAAATAAAGTCAGTGGTTTTATATCCAATATGTTGAAGACGTATACAATTAACACGCCTGGGACTGTGTGAATACAAACGTATAACGTGTTTAATTTGATGAATATTAATAATTTATGCAATTATCAAATTTTGTCTTACGTTCTGCTCCGTCAATGTAAAACATATTCCAAAGTGCCCAGCATTGCCAATTCTCGACGCTCTACTTACCCCAGTTAGAGCGTATACAACATAAGTATAACATATAAACACATATAAAAATTGAAACAAAAATTAGTAACTAGATCGCTGTGCGTGAGCATCATGAAGATCATACAGTTATTTCAGCTCTTAAATTTCCCTCACTAAAGAAGAAAAGGAAATAAAAGGAAAAAAAAGTGTCTTTGCCATCTTGCGAAGAAAGAAGAACATGATTTCTCATGGGCAAAAACATGGTAATATCTCACTACTCTTGTTTATCCCATTGGAATTATATTGGAATAATCCATAAAATTTGAATATTTTGGAAGTCTTTATGTGTTTATTCTTACATGAGCCTTCAAGACACTGTGACGAGACACGCACGAAATTTGATAACACGTATGTCAAATACTTTCCTCCGATGTTCGAGAAGAACTGGTCAAAATGTTCATATAGGTGATACGTTTATTGAAGTAGTTGTACACACAGCATTTTGATTGGTAAATCAACCCGGTATCCGAATACATTTATTTCGAAATGTTTACTCATGCGTGGGATAGTATTAGCTGACAAGATAGTACTATTACTCATCTCTGTACGTTATGGGAAACATCCATGTATCGAAAAGATTAACGAACATAACGTATTAATGATGCCCCTCTTGCACAGTATTTCATTGTGTACATCACCCTGCTTGTAGTTTCATTGTTTTCATCACCCATGCTTGTAGTTGTATTTGTATGTATGTATTTAAGATCCTCCTGCAAGCAGGAACTCGCAAAGAAGCCATCATTGGCTTATCAAAGCCGCAAGCTGACCGAAGTCAATTGTTCGAAGTCAATAGTTTTCATCACCCTGCTTGTAGTTCCATTGTTTTCATGAACCTGCTTTTAGTTCCATTGTTTACATGACCCTGCTGGAAGTTCCATTGTTTACATCACCCTGCCTGTATAGTTGCATTGTGTACATCACCCTGCTTGTAGTTTCATTGTTTACATGACCCTGCCTGTAATTTCATTGTGTACATGAGCCTGCTTCTAGTTTCAACGTGTAAATTACCCTGCTTCTAGTTTCATTTCTATGTATTAGCAGTAAAGTGGTACATAAGTTTTAGAATCCTTTTATTTTGGAGGAGTTTCTTTCTAACAGCTCCTTAAAACTTTTTTACAGAGCTTCAGGGATTGGCAATAGCCCTTGTTCCGTTACTGAGACCAATTTGTCACAATTTATTTTTCAGAAGAATAAAAGCAGGTAACTTTGATTTGCTGCTTTGTATGCAATTGACATTCACTTCAATGGTGATATCGGTATAGATGACCTTATTACATGTGAACGGTCTGTCCTTAACTTATTAAATTCAAATTCCAAAAGAAAGTTTACTCAAAGAAGTTCTATTAACTTGATAATAGTCAAAAAAGTTTATACTGTATAATCATTTCGATCACTCAGAAATGTAAGAATGTTCATAAATGTCGCAAGTTTCTGCGAGGGTCATGATGAACTCTTGATTTAAAGACAAAGCCATGCATGAAACTGTTTTTAACTAAGGTAGTAATGAAAACACCTTTAAACAACCGACACCTATATAAGCTTGAGGATAAGTGGAGTTTATGATGTTCTCATGTGTTGAATAAAGAAACCAGATAACTTAATCAGCATCTTCCACGGTTCTTTGAGTGATTGTGTCATGTTTACTGGCTTTGTGTTTTACTCATTTTAATTTTATTCACCACTGACTATAGTTCACTCACAATGCGAAACGTTAAGTGAGTTTATTTATATGAAAGTGGGTTAAATTTGGGATGGACCTATTTATTCACAAATGTGAGTACGGTTAATTCTAATTTGCCATTTACTTCTCGCTTCTCGGCCTTTTGGCTAAGATCATGTGTAGTATCTGTTCCCTTTCGAGGGGAATGGTGATGCACACCCGACGATGATCACACAGTCACAGTCCCGATGCAAGGGGACTGGGGCAGAGAGCGGATCAGTCGTTTGGTAGTTTGGTTTTCGTGCCCAAGTTCTTTCCTGGGTGACTTTTCTTAAAAAGTATATAATTTGTCATTTACTTGTTCATGTTTATCCATCTTCTTGATTTGCTTTATTAACTCCAAATGTGGGTTGAAAATGGGATGTAGAGTTATTCATTTTTGTGAGTTTTCTAACTGGGATTTGTTTTTATATGTATAGCTGCCACCTTAAGAGACGAATGTGCCAGTTTTTGGTAATAAAGTGACGAATATGAAGTCGTTTTGAGGCTTATTTATATTATATTGCTACAGGCTGCAGTAGATATAAGAAGTATCTTCATAATTACGAAAGACTTTATTGGAATATATTAAAGTTATTAGGTGAGTAATGTTTTAGACCAGGGTTTCCCAAACTTTATCCCCCACGAACCCCCTGTGGATGTCAGAGTTGTCCACGAACCCCCAACTTTTCGAGACACGATGTGAGTCATTAATATACTATAATACGCATAACAGTGCTGTGTAAAAGATCAAGTTCATAGTGTAATATTGTAATGAAAAAAAAACAAGAGATGTCAATCAACAACAATTTTCAATGAATTAATGCTAACTTTGCTTTGTGTCGGGCAAAATATAGGTCATCTGGAATTTCCAAAATAGTAATAATAATTACTTTGGCCAACCTATCAGTTACTTTCTCAGCTCTTTATCTTCACGACGTACTGCCATGCGTACACCAACTTCACCAAAGTCATTCAGCCTGTGTCTGTTTCATAATTCAGTTATTTATCACATGCACGGTACGGTACAACTATGGCAACATAGCGTATGGAACGCGAAAAGAGTTTGTCGATAGTTACGACTTTTGTACGTTACTAAATTATATGATATATCAGATTTTAGTTCAACAAAAAGTACTATAGTTTTGACTTTCAGAAACATCTCACGAACCCCCTGGGATTGACTCACGCACCCCCTGGGGGTTCATGCACCCCAGTTAGGGAATCCCTGTTTTAGACCCTCCGTACGAGCCTCATATTCCACAGTCCAGCAACCATCTTTTGAAGCGTCATATTACGTATCAGCAAGTTTAAATTATGTACATAAGGACTCGCTGCTGATCTTCATGAGGGAAAAATTGGCCAAAATCTAGACTAAATTGTTGCTTTTAGGATCACCCGTCTGACGTTGAACACCAAAGCGATATATAAATATATGACAGAGAGTCTTAAAATATAATTTGACTAAAATGGTCAATCTTTCATTTCTAAGCTCACTTTCCATCTTTTTCTATCTTTTTATGACGGCTTTATTGATAAAGCTAATCTTTTCAAAGTCAGCAGCTCTCGTAAGAGCATTAGGTTCAAGCTTCACCCATCTTATTATATCCAATGCATTAAACCAGCTGTTTGTGGTACATTTGATGAATTTCTTTTATGATGTTGTTACACGCAAAAACCCATTACAAAGCCGTCCAGTAGATTAACTATTATTACCTTCTATTGCAATAGATAGATAAAGGCAAATCAGAAAATTGGCGAAGAACGTATGATTTACTGTAAAATTCTGTAAAATACGATAAAAAGGTACGGTAAAATATTAGCCGGCTGACGAAATTGTTTGGAGCAATCAGAATCAGCAAATGGTTCTGAAGTAAGGCTTCTTTGCTAAAGAAATCTTGGTCTGTATCTTACTTTGAAAAATTAAAATCATATTTGGAGTAATACATGCATGGTAGAGTTAGTAAAAATCACTTTAAAGTAAATCGACAATCGAATTACGGTAGTGGAAGGGCTATAGGGAATAGAACAACCTTAGCTGCCCTAAACTTTCACTTTGCGGCTAATCTGGTCAGATGCATAATGGAGAGTAATAAGGGTTCCCCCCCCCCCTCCCCATAGTTTGCTCAAAGAACGAAAAATTTTATTTTTGTGCCTGAAAGTCCCTACGCTTGAGGACTCAAATATAGGCCTATCTGAAATACAGCAGTCACAAGTGGGCCTGGGGTAGGGGGAGGGTCGTTAGTTAGAAAGGTATCCACTTATGGTAGCATTAAATATTAAATTGTTAGGTCCAAATTGCCACAAAATAAACTTTGAAAAACCAAAACGCAATTAAAGTCTCAATGTTGATATTTACATAAACACACACGCAAATGAAAAACAACCAAAATTTATTCGGCGGCATCAATTCTGACCATTGCTGTATAGGTGATGTCACTGTAGGGTTTGAATCGATTTGTATTTGACGTGTTCATCAATTCCGTGAAGGTTATAGCGTTCTAATCTGTACTTTTACACCGCCCCATACCCCCCTCCCCCTCCCATCGGAACAATGGGATGAAGATAGGGTAGAAAGTCCGTAATATGTTATTAACCTGCAGGGTCCCTCTACAAACGTCAGATTTTATTCTCTCACTATCTCTCCCTTTTTTCTGTGTGTTCTGTTTTACTATAACGATAACTTTGCGCTTTCAGATTAATAAATAATAAGAACAAAAAACCAATTTGGGGTCTAATTCTGACGCCATCGTCCAATTTGCATTTTAGTGTTCAAAAGGACAAGGTCTCGTCATGTCAATATGGTTTCATCACAATTGATTCCACCAGGGACAGGGGCGTAGCGAGCTGGGGGGTGTGGGAGGGGGGTGTCACACCCCCCAATAATTTGGTCGCTGTCGGCAAATTTTGGGTCTTTCGGCAAAAGGAGAAAAGGTGAAGAGAGCGGAAGGGGAAGAAAGAAGGAAAGCTGAATAGAGAAAAGGAGAACGGGAGCT
>KN885313.1:24405-40361 GCA_000934455.1 Apostichopus parvimensis
GGCTTTCTGTATATCTGTATGACGGGTCGTCTGAGTACAGCTCCTGCCAATCGAATCTGTGTTTTTAACATGAGGAAAATAGTGAATCTAAATAATGACATCATTCCGTTAACCGTAAAATGCTGCGTTGTTTTGTAGTTGCTGTTAATTTTTCAGATCAAGGTTCAAAAACACTTTGTATTAAAGTGCAAGTCAGTTCGTTTTACAGAGCAACGTCTTAAAACTGTTTGCGTCCGCTCAGGAAAAAAACCTTGCGTCCCAGCAGGCTCCCATGAAAACATTCAATGTAATATACATGTACAAGAACACACAATACTTAGCTATTATGAACCCACACATTACATTGCATTTTGCGCAAGCGTATAGTGATCGATAGGCCTAGGTCTATAATATACACAAAAGAAAAAAACAAATGAAGAAACCTATAACTAAACTACAAAAATAAGTGATTGTCAAGTTTCGAAGCGGGAAATTGTGCCGTAGACTAGCTACAGTACCATATGTGATGACCTTGACATCACACATTGTATACTATTGTATGGTATAAAACTCTCTTCCATAGCGTATGTGATAATGTTATAGTATAAAAACACGCGGTGTGGTGTTTAAAATCAATATGATGTAAAAAATGCATAGAGAGAAATGAAAAAAATATAAACATTGCACTTGTAACTGATTTTCTTATGCCCCTTAACTTTTGTAGAAAATGTTTTCTTATAAATCTTGACGACACAAAAACACACCCCTAAAAGGCCTAGTACTTGCTCACGACATTTATGAACCCTTCATAAGTTACCATTAACAGTTACCCAATGCAATAGTATCTTTAAGTTGTATTGAGAGTTGAACGAAATTTTCCTTATCCTCAACCACTATAGACAAGCAGCATGAGCGAGGGTTTCATACAATTTATTTTACCAACGTTACCATCTGAGAGCTGTGAGGGTACTTAACTTTAATGTTTAGTATTAAGTTCTTACAACTTACCAATTTCAGGTTTCTAGCTTGTCTCAATATTAATTTATGAGGTTTTTTAAGTTGCTCTGATGTACAAAAGTGGTCGTATTTGACAGCCTTAAACTCAAAACGCGTAACGTTGAAAAAAATCTTATTACTGTTTTTTAATAGAAGAGGTATACCCTGTCTGTACAAACATTTCGGGAGGGCATTTTGCCTTATTTTAAAATAAAGAACCCTAAAAGTTTGGGAGTTTTACAAATGAAAAAACGATTTTCCTGTTGTGATGTTCCATATTTGTGTGATCCTGGATATTGTACTTCAAGTTCATTCAATTACATAATCTGCAGAATCCAATGTCATATAAACAAATAATAGTTACAATGTACTGTTTGCTTCTGGTTTAATTCACTTAAAAGACATTACTTTACAATAAATATCAATAGACACATATATGTACAGTGTGTATTAGAATTTGCAAATTTCTCAAGAAAGGCAGAAAGTCAATAAAATGATATTTGTTCCAAGGTAAAAAGTATAACCTTAAGGTATGTAGTTTGTAAACCATTTTTTTCAGTTCAGTACATGTCCAGAAGAGTCAGTTGAACAACATTATTTTAAGGTTAGTTAAAAATGAGCTCCTGTGCGAAATGGTTCTCAAAAAAGCATATTAGGTCATTCCGTGTCAAATCACGATTGGCTGTTGCTAGACCCTCTCCAAAAATTACCACCTTCATTGCATGATCAGAGCGCCAGGAATACGCATATTCTGACTATTATTATCCCACTTCGAAATTCCTCAATTTGTATATTGTGTATTACTGTATTTAGTTTGTAAATTCCACTAATGGATATCATATCATTTATCTTAAAAAGGGTACATTAAAAGTTCTTTGGTATGATACTAGTTATATTTGTATTGCAAAGGTGAAGTTGAAATTAATATTACTCAACGCTGGGGTCGGTGGATATCTATAACCAAATATGGTTCAGGGTTTGGTCATTCTGCATTTACATTGACAATAACCCATATGCGTGTGGTGGTGAAAAATTACGTCAATTCAGTTTGCCTCAAATATTGGTTAAGGGGTCTAATCAGTACACTGAGTCAAACTTTTTGTTACTGTATTTTCATTTAAAATTGGGAAATTATCATCTGCAAAGGACTAGAATTATGTCGCGTTTTACGAGATTAAAACGTGCTAGGGCCTAAATGCACCAGCATCGATAAAAGAGATAAATACATTTTGTGCGGGTAATTTTGTGTCGAAGGTAAATGCCAATTTATTGAGACGAAAACCAGCAGCAGAGGTTATATTGAGAGATTCAATGTTTTCAGCAACATTTGCTATAACAGTCCTTAGGTTAAAAGAACAAATATACATTATAACAGATTACAACACACTGAGAACACCACAATATTTTTGCCGTATGTCAAAGTATACGTGGTTCCACTATACACGAGCTGCTATATAGGATCGACTATACAGCATCCACAATAACAAATCTACTATGCCTGATCCGTGATGAAGATCTATTATAAACAATCCGCTTTACACGATCCACTATGCTGGATCCACTTTACAGGATCGACTATATATGATCCAAAATGCTGGTTGCAATATTAACGATCCACTGTGCTGAAACCACTTTACATGATCGCTATTCTGGATACACCATGCAAGATCTACTATGCACTATGTACGATCCTCTATGTTGAAAGATGAAAGATAAAAGATACACTATAAAGGGTCATATATGTATTACTTACTATACCCGATCCAATATGCTGGATCCACTATGCATATTCCGCTATATACGATCCGTTATAAACGATCCACTTTACACGATCCACTATACTGGATCCACTTTACAGGATCCACTATACATTATCTAATATCCGGGATCCAATATGCTGGATCCACTATACAAGATCCAGTATACACGATCCTCTTTACATTAATCATTATACATGATGCACTATACAGGATCCAATATCTACCGTACACTATACATGATGCAATATACAGGATCCAATATGCAGGATCAACTATTTATTATCCACTACGTGATCAGTATGCTGGATCCACAATGCGTGATCTAATATGCGTACTCCACTATATATGATCACTATGCTGGATCTTCTAAACATGAAACACTGTAACGACACTATACATAATCCACTATTCACCTTAAAATTGTACATGATCCGATATGCATGATCAAATATATATGATCCGTTGTACAAAATCTAATATACAGAATACACAATACGCGATCCACGATACGTGACTTACTATACGCGATTTAAAATAAATGGTCCACCATGTATGATACAATATACGCGATCCACTTTACATTATCCACAATACAGAATCCACTATGCAGGATCCACTATACACGATCCATTATGTAGGATATACTGTACATGTGTATAATGGGAAAATTAAACAATTCTGTTATATGGTTATACCGTTCATGAACAGTATATCATGACTATGAATACCGTTTTGGTTTTGGTGGAATATGAATTAATAAACATGTTTCAATCCGGCACTACACGTAACCGAAACAAAACGGAAACCGAAACGATAGTGACGTTAGCTATGATAATATTCGATATTTATCACACTTTTATAGATACGTAAATGACACAACTGTACAAAGTTATTACATACTTTTCACCATCGCAAGCGATTACTACTTGGGATCGTTGTATCTTACGTGACGATTTTTATTATTATTTTTATTATGATATGCCCAGCCCTAGAAAACAGGAGATTTAGAAAATACAGAGACTCACTTTCACTGATATAAGTTTTCAGAATATGCTTTGATAAAGTTATTAGACACTTTCCAATGTCGTTGCTCCACGGACGCGAGAATATCCAGGTATTTTAACATATAACAAGTATCTGAATGTGAAATATCGAATTTTGTAACAATCCAACTGACGTTGACGATTTTCAATCGTAACATAAAATACATAGGCTATAATATGCTTTCAGTCATGTCTTTAATATTGGACATTCACTACCACAATATCTAAACTACTCGCTTCGGATCATTAAAACATTCTGCTGAATTCCCGTCGTCGGTTTTCTTTGTAATTACATCTAACAGTGTGTCACATAACGTTACACTTGTCTCCCGAAGAAAAAAACGTACGTCAACGTGTACACAATTATATATTTAGGCAAAGCTAGGCGAAAGCGAACAAAGATGATAGTTTACAAGTAGACTCACAGAACTTCCAAACAGTTTCTAAACTTATAGAAACTCGTGAAGTTTTTTGAGGTATATATGTATCTTGAGAATAACAAATGTGACCGAACGAGGTTACTATATAATTCCAAAGTAGTGAATTACCTCTCACCCTTACTGCCTTCCCGTTAAATGAGTTTCTTTATATTCCTACAACGTTTTATATTATGAGCGCTACGAAAACTACCATGGTCGTGTAGTGTAATGATTCGCAACTAATAAGATGCAAATTATTATTGCTTTGCAATTGCGTGTGACAATTTCTACCAGAAAATGTGAAGTTTTGTATTGCTCAGTTTTATGACGCATATTGAATCTACCATTGTTGCTTAGGGCAAGTTAATATCTCGTCGAATACTCCTAAGAATTACGATGACGGAACGGTTTCATATGATTACATATACATATCATTAAATGTATCACGTGCGACCTCCAACAGTGATGCAGTGATTTGTTTGACAAAACAACAAACAGTTTGATACTTAAATTACCAAATTACACCTTTACTCGATTATTTGCTAATGATGAGAACTGATTGAAACTATGCAAGAACTAGTCAATCGTAACGTTGATCTTTGTTAAGCCTCGCAAGCCTTAGTAGAAAGAAATACCAAAGGCAGTTGTTGGTTCACCAGTGACCACGCACTTTTTCAAATACTCCATTTGCTTCTCTCTTACACGTAGTAAAATAAGTAACATATATGAACTTCACAGCTGGATTTCCATAACACACACCAATAAGTTCTTTAACGTATCACGTATACCATAACATACTGTGGCATGTGTGTGTTTCATACGGGGATTTTTCGGGGATGTCTATAGTGGTCCATGAGTATAACCTGCCAACAAGGTAGAACTTCGGCGGAACTTAATTGTGAAAAGTAAAACCAGCAAAGCGGAGCAAAAACTATCCTTATTTGTTGGGGGATATCCATAAAATGCCCATTGTTACTTATTTTTACTAGGTGTTTGATCCGAGGTATATCCCTGCTATATATCCCAAGTATTTACTAATATATACAGAGATGAAGTTATAGTACACTAGTGCGACATTGACTATTATATATAGCGCACATACAACAAACTATGAAACTTGCAAGAATCCAAGACTGTGCTACCACCCCTGCTTCTTCCCACACTTACAAGTGTCATTTTAAATTATATACCATAAAGTTGGAATCGGTTTGAAGTAACAACCTTACCCAATCTTTGTCTGTCTATTCTGAGTAGAGCGCTAAAGTGAAAGAGAAAAGTTTCTAGGCTTTGTAACACATACATCTAATCAAACCAAGGCAGTATCTGTAAACAAATGAAACTGGACCTTGCAAGCACGACATTTTGATGATGAACATCATGTAAACAAACTTCACGTGTGCAAACTTAATTGTTTTATCTACGAACACCTAGATGGTCATTGTTCTTGCATCGCACGATCCGAGAAAATATGACTATATCGGAGAGGGGACAATATAGTTTGGTGTGAACAAGAACAGCTTATGAAAATAAAGACAATATATACACAAAATCTTCCAATTTATGCTATTAAATAAACATGAACAAATAATTAATCCAAATGTTCTCAACTGAAAGAAGTGTTACGATATTTTCTTTATTGCATGATTCATAATTCCTACTTACTGCAAGGCAATTACTGACATCGCCCAAATCTAGTCAAACCTAACATATTATACAACGTGTAAGGGTGCCAAGACTGGCAGAATGTAGGAAAGTTGCAACAAAGCAAAAGTTAGCATGACAACTACTGTTTGTAGCGTCAATGGTATGTACGTTGGTTGTGTTAAGCGAAGACAACATCAACGTATAACGGCATTATTAAGTCATCATAGTTTATGTTTAAACAACTTTTACACAACACGTATGTCTCCTTTCATTCATTTTAATTGGTAGATCGATGATTTGAGTAGATTCACGACTAACACGAATCACATATTACGTCCATAGACCAATGAAGAACAGTAAAAGTGCTCTAGGCCTATACAAAATTCTACCAGTTAAATAGGGTTTCTAGGGTTAGCGGAATCCTAACCTCTACAGCAGGAACGTAGCCAGGGGGGGAGCAGGGGGAGCGACTGCTCCCCACTTTCAGTGTCGAAAACATGTTTAAAAACTGTCGTTTTTTTGAGCATGGTATTTTGTCAGTGCTCTTTTGATCTTGAATGCTCGCCAGCTCCGTTAACTCGATTACAATCGTAGTAAAATTCACGCCTACTGATTCAACTACTGACTTAGTTTGGCAGATGCAATTAGGTAAATTTAGCCTATAGCCTATTACAAGCCTACAGTTGGCCACTGCGTAATAAAATACATATTGCCTACCTAACCGCACTCTATGGAATGTCACGAACCATATGCACAACAACGTCGACAACGTTCGTTCTCATCCTTTCTATGATTCGTCCTAAGTTGTTGCACGGACAGCATGTTATGAAGCTAAGCTAGCAATCGTACGCGATACGCACTTCATATAAATAATTATTACACTGCTAATACACTGCGATAATGATATTTGTTTTTAGACCACTGCATATATGGCTATATTACAAAATATGAAAGTTTATATTGTCCATCAGTTAAGTTCGTCAAAAAGTCCAGACATTGGACAATAAACATGAATCATCCTTCTGGAAAAATTGTAAAAGAGCACTATGTTTTCTTTCTGATATATTATGTAAAAAAACATGTAAAAGAATTCAAACAGCTAGGAAACAAAATCTGCTGATAATATGATACCATATGATCAGGGCGTAGCCAGTATGAAGCAATGTAGACCCGGGCCTACACTTTTTTAGCCAAGTTATCTTTTTTTTTAAAACACCCATAATTCAAATCCATAAGCTTGCTGGATGAGTTTAAGAGTCTAGACAGGAAAAACAATTGAAATGAACGTAGCAAGAATATGGCTAAATTAGGTGACCTATTCGTCTGTCATCTAAGCTGTCATTTCTATTGCGTGCCGTTTCATTCAACACTCTACCCGCCGAAAAAGACGAGGTTCCGATCTTGTCAGTTTTTTAACATCTAGTTAGGAACCCGTTTACGCAAATAATATTTCAGTTGAGAAAACAGTTGAGAAATTTGCATCAGATGACAATCGTCGGATAGCTCTCGCCTTCTCTTATCAGGCTAACTTAAACATTTACTAGCTACAGTTGTATCAAAGACAATTACTGGCTAGAGTTGTATCAAAGACATTTCTGGCCTATCTTTGTATCTACAAGTATCAGAAGTTGAAAAGTAAAATTACTCTGGACATATACCTTGCTAATTTTAAATACATTATGTAGTATTGAATTACGTACTATTTTAACTCGTTTTTTTTTGAGGGGGGGGGGGGGGGTTAAAGGTGATATTGAAAGGTGTGTCTCAAGTTAGCAAGAGGCCAGGGAACCAGAATGAACACTCGGGAAGGGCCGTTTCTTGTACGCTCCGCGCCAACCGATGGTGGCGCTCCGCTCAGATAGTCGTGCCTACAACTTTGAAAATCCATATCAATCGCAAAAAGTGCTCCCCCCCCCCACTTTTAAATTCCTGGCTACGTCTCTGCTCTACAGTAATATATATATCCCACAGTTAAGCAGTAATGTATACATCAGAAATTGGAAATATGAAGAGGGGGGCAGAATTTTAAAATGGGCACTTCTCACAAAGGGTACACTGTTACACTTTGAAGCGCTATGAGGTACAAAGAAAATATTTGGCCAAAATGGTGGTGGGGAGGAGCGATCGCTTGGTAGGTCCATGTTTTACAGTAAAGTATAGGAATATGTTAGGATGGCATGTCTTGCTAGCCTGATGTATATTAATGGAAGCAATGCTATTACATATCGACAACGTCTCTAACTAATAAACATCTGTTTGAGCAATTCAGTGCATAGTTCTGTTATATTTATACATCAACTTGAATAACAGCCAACGGTAAAAATATTGATTTTCAGAAATGTAACATTAACTTGGCCTTAAAAACTAATACTGCTTAAATCCAACCTCTACCCGTAATAGTCATTTGAACTTCCTCTTTTAGTTCATATTATTAGTTTTATTTTGGAGAACCGCAAAAATGAATACAACCCAGCTAACCACGACCAATTCCTTCATGGTGTGTGCAGTCTGTCTTAGTCAATTATGTATGACGGTAGCGAGCAACAATGGTATTTAGGTGTTATTTCTAAATCGGTTAGTTAAACAAAGCAGCACTGGTATTCATCGCCCAATGTAACGGAGACAATCACAAAGAGTTTCTGTTATAATTATTCATTCAGTTGTGAGGATTTGGTAGATTGTACTTTGGCTGAAATGGTTCCGACTTGTGTGTTATAAACAGCACACTATTACACGTGTATATTGCAAATCCTTATAGTATACACATCACCCGCTGTGTGCTTCCATGACATATGTACACCGATACAATGACATCAAAGAAAAGGTTATTCACTATTACGAGGAGCGACATATCACATAATAACTTAGGTTACTTATTATAAGCAAAGTTTAATAGTTAGTTATTTGTACCTGTTGGAATATTTTTATTTGAAGTTTGGGGATATATGCTTTATAGGAAACACAAACCAACCTCAAGTATCGTCGTAATTGACTATGCCTAGTATAAACTATTAATATTATATACGGTAGCTATCATTTCTTTTGTATTAAATTAGTTCTGAAATCACAACCATTCCCCCGAATTACACAGTGAAGCCCAAGTCATAGACGTAACCTGCGTATAATTCACTGACGCGGTGAGCTACACCCTATTATTTAGGTTTGTATGCATTTCAACTGTGCAGGAAGTTTGAAACGGCTACTTATACAAGGTAAAAGGTTAAAAAGTGTCACGTGAACTAGGAAGATAATTGTGGCGAGAGCAAGAATGACATTGATATTATACACCGTTGACAGGACCAGAGAAAATGTCTTTACAGAAAGGTTCACGATTCAAAGAGCAATAAGGATACATTTCCAGTCTAATATGAATAATACACATTTAAATTGCGTAGGGAAACATTAAAGACCGTAACACCGACGTCCACAATTTCTCGAACGTCTTTCTACATCAATTTAATTTTTAGTTTGTTATTGTTAGTTTTATATAGTATTATATATACATCATATACAGCCATCCTATCCATCCATCCTATCTATTATATCTTTCCTTCCTATCCATCCATCCAATCCATCCATCCTATCCATCCATCATATCCATCCATCCATCCATCTAATCCATTCTATCTATTCATCCTATCATTCATACTATAGTCTCCATGCATCCTATAAATCATATCCATCCATCCTATATATCCATCCTATCCATCCATCCTATCCATCCTATCTATCCATCCTATGAATCCATACAATCCATATATCCTATACATCCTATCCATCCATCATATCCATCCATCTTATCTATCCATCCTGTCAATCCATCCTATACATCCAATACATCCATCCTGTCCATCCATCCTATATATCATAACCATCCATCCCATCCATCCATCCTATACATCCTATACATCCTTTACATCCTATATATCCTATCCATCCATCCTATCCATCCATCCATCGGATCTATCATATCCATTCATCCTATGCATCCATCCTATCCATCCATCATATCCATCCACCTTATCCATCCTATCTATCCATCCTATCATTCCATCGTATCCATGCATCCTATAAATCCTATTCATCATAACCATCCATCCTTTCCATCCTATCTATCTATCCTATGAATGCATCGTATCCATATATCCTAAACATCCTATCCATCCATCCTATCAATCCATCATATCTATCCATGAAACCTATCCATCCATCCTATACATCCTATACATCCATCATATCCATCCAACCTATCTATCATATATATCCACCCTATCCATCCATTCTATCCATCCATCCTATACATCCTATACATCCATCATATCGATCCATCCTATCCGTTCATCCTATCCATCGATCATATCCATCCATCCTATCCATCCATCCTATATATCCTATATATCCTATACATCTATCCTATCCATCAATCCTATCTATCATATCCATTCATCCTATCCGTCCATCCTATCCATCGATCATATCCATCCATCATATCCATCCATCTTATACATCCTATATATCCTATACATCTCTCCTATCCATCAATCCTATCTATCATATCCATCCATCCTATACATTCATCCTATCCATCCATCCTACCATTCCATCGTAGCGATGCATCATATCCATCCTATCTATCCATCCTATCATTCCATCGTATCCATCCATCCTATCCATCTTATGTATCCATCATATGAATGCATCGTATCCATCTATCCTATACTTCATATCCATCCATCATATATATCCTATTCATCCTATGGATCCATCCTATTCATTCTATCCATCCTATCCACCAATCATATCTATCATATCCATCAATCCTACCCATACATCCTATCCATCCATCCTATACATCCTATACATCCATCCTATCCATCCTATCTATCATATCCATCCTATCCATCCACCCTATCCATCCATCCTATCCATCCATCCAGTCCATCAATCCAATCCATCCATCTTATATATCAATTATATCCATCCATCATATCCATCCTATCTATCCATCCTATCATTCCATCGTATCCATTTGTCATATCCATCCTATCTATCCATCCTATCTATCCTATATATCCATCCTACGAATACGTCGAATCCATCTATCCTATACATCATATCCATCCATCATATCCATCCATCTTATCCATCCATCCTATACATCCATCATATATATTCATCCTATCCATCGTATCCATCTATCCTATATATCCATCCTATCCATCTATCATATCCATTTATCTTATCTATCCATCCAATTCATCTATCCTATACATCCATTATATCCATCCATCCTATCCATAAATCGTATCCACCCTATCCATCCTATCCATCCATCCAATCCATCAATCCAATCCATCCATCTTATCTATCAATTATATCCATCCATCATATCCATCCTATCTATCCATCCTATCATTCCATCGTATCCATTTGTCCTATCCATCCTATCTATCCATCCTATCTATCCTATATATCCATCCTACGAATACGTCGAATCCATCTATCCTATACATCATATCCATCCATCGTATCCATCCATCTTATCCATCCATCCTATACATCCATCATATATATTCATCCTATCCATCGTATCCATCTATCCTATATATCCATCCTATCCATCTATCATATCCATTTATCTTATCTATCCATCCAATTCATCTATCCTATACATCCATTATATCCATCCATCCTATCCATAAATCGTATCCAACCTATCTATCCACCCTATCCATCCATAATATCCATACATCATATCCATCCTATCCTATCCATCAATCCTATCCATTCTATTCATCCATCCTATACATCCATCATATCTATCCATCCTATCAATCCATCGAATCTATGCATCTGTTCTATACATCTCATATATCCATCTCTTTCCATCTAACTTATACATCAATCCTGTCCATACATCCTATCCATCCATCATATATATCCATCCTATCAATCCATCGTATCAATTCATCCGATCAATCCTATCCATCCTATCCTATCCATCCTATCCATGCATCCTATCTACCAGTTCTGTCAATCCATCCATCATATAAATCCATCCTTTCCATCGTATACATCTATTATATACAGCATATCAATCCATCTTATCCATCCTATCCATCATATCCATCCTATCTATCCTATCCATCCTATCCATCCATCCATCCTATCTATCTTTCCTATCCATCCTGTCCATTCATCCTATCCATTCTATCCCATCCATCAATCCAATCCATATGTTCTTCCATCCATCCTATCCATCCATTCTATTTATCCATCCTATACATCCTATCCATCCAATTCTATCCATCCATCCTATCAATCCATCATATACATCATATCCATCAAATTATATCTATCCATCCTATCCATCAATCCTATCTATCCATCCAACTATCCACCCTATCAATCCATCGTATCCCTTTATCCTATACATCATATCCATCCGTCGTATCCATCAATCCTATCTACCCATCCTATCTTCCAATCATATCCATCCATCATATCCATCCACCCATCCTATTCATCTATCATATACTTTCTATCCATCCAATTACATCCATCGTATCCCTTACATTCATCCTATTCATCCATCCTATCCATCCAACATATACATCCAACCTATCCATTCATCCTATATATCCATCATATCCATCCACCATATCCATCCATCCATCATATACTTACTATCCATCCAATTATATCCATCTATCCTATACATCCATCATATCCATCCATCCTACCCATTCAACATATACATCCAACATATCCATCCATGCTAAACATCCATCCTATCCATCTATCCATCCTAAACATCCTATCCCTCGTATCCATCTTCTATCCATCCTATGAATGCATATTATCCATCTATCCTATCCATCCTATCCAATCATTCTATCCATCTATCCTATCCATCCTATCCATCTATCCTATCAATCCATCCAATACATCCGATTCTATCCATTAATTTTATCCATCCATCCTATACATACTATCCATCCAATTCTATCAATCCATCCTATCCATCCATACTATCCATCCATCCTATCCATCCATCTTATCCATTCTATCCCTCCATCCATCCTATCCATCCATCCATTCATCTACCTACCTATATACCTATCTATCTATATATCTATCTGTAGCTGTATCATAAAAGCATTTGATACTTTACCAAAATAGCTAATGTATAAACATATAAAGATTACATTTTAATTGAACTGTCGTCATCACAACATATTCTTAAACCAAAGATCAGAAGCCATTTTTTCATTTATTTTTATATTTGGGCAATGTTAACATATTCATAATTATTAGAAAACATTATAAATTTCCTGTTTTGTGAATATTCTGTATTGGCAACTACATTTGCTTCCTTTTATAAGACTTCCTTTCCGACATGGATGTTCGTGGAAAGCCAACGCATTTTGCGTTGCTGGAAAGATAACTGAATACATTTATGGAGAAAGTAGGCTGCTAAATGAAAGAATTTAATAGCAGGATCCAGTAGATGTGGGCAAAAACCACACTATAAGACACATCATAGCAGAACTACATAGCAGAAAAGATAAAGTTTCCACATTTGTGGTTCGTTTACTAAATACATTTTCTAATATAGCATTAACTGCTTCACTTACCATTTACATATTTCTGCCAGATACTTTCAATAAGACTGGGGTGATCAACACTTCTCGCATAACCGATAGAATCTGTAAACCGATAGAAAAATTGCAATTATGTAATAAAGAAAGTGGCGTCAATCTACGTTGGTGAAAAACCAAACGTAGTTCTAATGGTATTTAACAATATTAAAGCTGTAAATAGTATAAAGAGTTACTTGTATGTTGACATCTTGTTCGTGATCGTGTTCGTTCAGCCGTTGAAAGTTTGTCACCCTGGCCTTAGTATTGACGCAACCAACATAAAAGGTATTGGAATAGTTTCTAGTAATTTAAGCATTCCGTACCATATCTTGCGGTAGAAACGCTGCGACTTGTCAGTTAAACTCACCTAAGTACACGTAAAGCTCTATTACCACGACTTTCCCGGATATCACCAGGTAAAATCGAGTCGGTCGGAAAATATAGGACAAAGATATGTCAGGAATGTATAAAGTTTGAATGTGCTGAGAATTGATAAAGAGGTTTTCATGTCTTGCTTCACCAATTATAAAAACGATCAAATAGTAGCAAACTGATTTTCGTTTTGAAAAATGTACTTTGGTGTGAACATTTAATGAGGGTTACCGGGAGAACAGGGTAGGAGGAGGGTGGTTGGGTTAGACAGGGGTAAATATGTCAGATGAGGTTCCATCAATTGAAGTATACAATCAATTTGTTCTACTATTTCGCAGGGGAGACTCATGGGAAATGCGGGAGTTAAATCTAAAGGTAGAATGGTGTGGGGTTTGGCGGTGGAGGTGATTGAAGTTCAAAGATAATTTAACAAATTTGGTGTTATAGCATCCGCGTTATTTCATTTTGCGTTTTAAAATGACAGTTAGGATGCGGTATCGCATTTGCAAAACGCTTTGTCAAGGTCGTTTATTTGAAAGATCAGAGATATATAATGGAAAACAAGGAACATGAGATTTGAGAAAGATGATAAATATATACAACGGGAATAAGGAATGAATGCTTCAGTTTTGGTATTTACTTTCCTTAGGAAGAGAATATTTTGCTATTGCTGAGTATTTATCAGAATTATATTTATTCTACAAGGAAATGGAGGTTTGTGATTTTAATGTGTCTAGCATAAAACGTCATATATAGAGAAGTGGAAATAGCGAATGACACACCACTGTAAAGAATAATGAACCATACATTGGTTGTATGCATGACTACACACATAATGTATGTAGGATTGTGTACGGATTGCTGTACTGTTAAAACAAGACTGCAGAAGCTCATGTTACCTACTATTTGAGAAATTTGTTTTGCTTGTGCATAAGACATAGGCGAGATAACGGTGTTATTTCCTTTCCCCCTTGCCTTATGCTCCTTCTTATCAGCCATAATTTGTTTAAATGATAAAGGTTGTAAACATTTGTTTTGAAAAAAAGACATAAAGATTTTTTTATTCAGGTTTTGCCCTCTCAATTAGTACCTTACATAAGTGTGTTAGTTATTACTCTAACGTACTGCTGGAATGTTACGTTAAACTAGTTTTGTCTCTTGAATACAATATATTCGTCGCCTGAACCACATGTAAGTGTTCCCCGCTTTATCAATAAGGTGAACGGCCAAGATGGCTATATGTTCACCAATATCGATTATGGTCGTATCACCGTATTTACATATTGTACGCATGCTCACATGTACGCAAGGTATTTGGTACCTTCTCAGAAAGTAAAACTATATTTTACATGCGGATCGTAGCAATGTGCCATTCAACCTTTATTTTTTTTTCGCAGGTACTTATAGGAATAACCCGCATAATGAGTAAGGTAATGAGTTCTACTTAATACGAATTAATCGAATTAATTTAAAAGGCACTAGTTTTGTGAGGTCGGCTACACAGAACTAGAACTTGATGACATGTAGTTAGGTATAGTTTCTATAGAAGCTTTAAACTACAAATGCAGTGAAGGGACAAATACACGCACATAATACAGACAGCTTAATACAGAGGTTACCACAGTGAACACAAAAGAAAGATTTCACTACCAAAAGTCTTTACAGGGGATGTTATTCCCCATAATACGTCACGCTACAATATCATTGGGGAAGTGGTGAGGAACAAATTACAATATGTTGACTTAATATACTCTCGAGGTACCTGTGCAAGTACAGGTTTTCTAGTTGAAGATAGCTGTCTCATCCGACTTGTATCTGGAAGAGGTGATAAACACAATGCCATAACAGAACGTCTTCGAGAAAGACAACGTTCACATTTGTATATTATACTACATTATACCACCATTTGAAGTTAGATTTGAATAAATAAGCTAGGTATGTATGCCGTTATGGCATCGTGGGGTCAATGCGGTTGAGAAAATTATAGAAAAGGACGCAAAAAGCTGCTTTAAAACTTAGAAAAGTAGACCTCGATCATTCTCCTGATAGCAAACACAAAATGATAATTTTCTTAGCGTTTGGTTTGACTGTGTAAAGAAT
>KN885314.1:20553-31209 GCA_000934455.1 Apostichopus parvimensis
GTCTGTGAATAATTGTTGATTTCTTGCCAAAAAGCTAAGAATGTGATGGAAATGTTGTGTGTGTGTATTTGTGTACATAAAGACAACTGCTTGCAAACACAATTACTGAAAGGTAAATATGACTATGAAATATATTCTGGCAAAGAAACCCTGATAAAAGTTTGCATAATCAAACTTAATAATTAACATGACCACAAAATTTGTCATTCTTTATCACAGCTACGTTGGATATGTGGTGGGAAAGTACTTGGCAGCCATCGATTTCAACTATCACAGAAACCGTCCCAAAGAAAGATGGAAATCATGAGTAAGTGTTTCTGTCTATACCCTCATCATATGCTTATTTAATATGTGTAGTGAATGACATTAGATGTACAACCCATTTCAAATGATACCTTTTAGGCACATCTCTGACTCACTTCACAACAGAATATTTACATTATTACCATAGATGCAATTGGTGGTTTGTGGATTCATTTATGTCTTAAACCAGAGATTAAATGCATAACTAAATTGAAACACTTTCAAGGTATTTACCTAGTACATGAACATACAGTTCTACCCTCCTTTTGATAATGTTAATTGTTTCTAGGGAGTATTTAATAGTGAAAACAAGCCAGATTTAATTAAGAGCAGCCTTAGAGCTTTATATGTAAATGTTTGTTAAAATACCATGTGTTTTGATTATCTGGAGGTGCACAAAGGAATATGCAAATCACAACAACCTGTTATGATTTCTTTTCAGGGTCAAGGTGAAGTACTCCACAGCCACCAAACAATGGCATCCGGTACCTGTGAAAGAGCCCAAAACCTATGGATACATTCTGCATTTCAGGAGAACATTGTGAAAGTTCTGGTAGTTAATCTATGTTCATCCAAACAGGCTGGAAAAACCCTACTTGATGAACCAAACAATTATACCAAGAGTGTCCACTGTCCGTAGGTGGAAGACTTACAGAGCCAATATAAGAGTGGGTTTACTCATAATCAATGGTTGTAGATTCTTAAGCTCATTTCTACAAATATATGATATGATTAATCAAACATTAAACAGTGGAAGTAAAATTATTATCGGCAGTTAAAAGATGGTAGAATGTTTGACAAAAGAACATTCAAAACCGTACTATAATTTGCTATTATTTGATCCCATTCGTTATCACAGCTTGCATTAGACCAAATGTTATGGATGTAAGCACTTTAATTCACAGGAGATAAAATACTGCAAGCAAACATCAAACATCGTTATTAAATTGATGCCCATATAATTTAATCTCACCAACTTAAGTCACCAAAATGGTATAAGAACTTCTGAAATTGTGTGTATAGTACATTTCTGGTAAAGTGAGACACGTGAGACAGTTTTTGTGGACATATCTGCGAGGTATGGATAGTTGCTTTGGAAGACAAACTACCCCATTTTCCACAACTACCTATCCTATATTTTTCAAAGTTGTTCATGCATATGACATTGAGAAGTGTAGCCTCTATAGGTCAATATATAAAGGCCTACATATGTCAAAATAAACATGTCTAGCATGTATTGTCTTTTTCTTAGACAATACCTGGTCCTTTCCGTACCCTCAAAGAAAGTTATCTTACAATCCATGATATGCATTGAAAAGCATAAATGTTTCTTAATTTGAATATGTTTTTCTAAAATATGCCAACTTTAATTCCTGTGTAGTGACAACTACACGATTGTAACGTCCAGTTCCGACGGCTTTCCAGTAAATAAAGGACCTATATGCAGTGTACCTGTAGGTAATATTACATGACCTGTGTCCCAGTATCAGTAGGTTATATCTTTGGACTATTGCCAGATTCAAAGCTTCAGGTCCATTATTAATGACCGAAAAATGTACGTTTGTTTAATGTAGGAAGCAAATGTCTTGACATATGATCTGCTTGGTTCTCGAGTTCTAAATGAATGTTATGAAGGGGCTCTTGCAACCCTCATCTCAAATATAAATTAGCATGTAAAACTAGCAAAATTATTGCAACCAGTATAATATTATTTAGCAATTATTGTCAGCCGATACTCATAGCTAGTACAGTAACTAGGTACAGTACCTCTTGGTTACAGTTCCCACCTCTCTTTAAATGACTCCAATTCGTCATGAAGATAACGAAGAAAGGCCATGTTCGGGTATATCCGTAGACCTACTTATAGCAAAAAATTACTAGATACGACTTCATTTTACAATCGCGTATTAAAGATCTCGCACTCAATGATTGGATACAGCAACTACTCTCCCACAACCGTGCATCAGTAATTACTACTTTGTATTCCTAACATGTGTATCAGGACATGAACAGTAGTTATTTATGGGCCATGAGTATCAGTTGTTTTTGTATACCATTAAGGTCTCTGCTGTGACACTGTTTTAATGAATACTCCAGAGGCATCCTATGTACAGTAATACTCTAAAATTAGACTTCATAAAATGAAATGTTTTTGTAAAATGATGTCCACTCTATAAAATTGTCATAAATAATAGAAGGGAGTTATTTTCTGTATGGCTGATGTGATGAATTTGCTCACAAAGACTCACATTGGTGTTGCCATATATATACATTCTTAAAAGTTCACTAAATTATAAGATCACTTCTCCAAAATAAAATATTAAGATTTATGGATATTGTTTGCAATATATGCCTACAAAAAATGTATGGCAAGTTGTTAATTCAATCACACCCTAATATCAGCCTCGTCGTTATTGTAAAATGTTCACAAAATAAAATAAATAAGGGGATTAGGGGAGGCATTAAACCCAGTTCCCTCTCCCACAATGGATCCATCGCAAGGTTTCACAATAGAAAGAAATTTTCAGTCAGATCTGGCCAGTCAAGCTCATTACACTGTTCCTGCAGTAGGCTATACTCTGACAAAAATATGGTTGGAAAAATTGTACCAATTATTAGTGCTGGACTGATTGGGGGGGGGGGACTTGGTTAGCCCCCCAGCCTTGGCCCCTGAATCATCAATTTGAAATTAAAAATGTAAAAATTTTGAACCACTTGTCAGATCTTCTTTGTGTCTTTTTCACCTTTTTGTTTTCATATTTTTCCATTTTGTAGCTAATATGGGCCTGCCCCATCCCCACCAACACCCCCCCCCTCCCTCACCCTATCTGAAAAATCTGCTACTGTGTCACATTTTTGTCAAAAGCAGAATTATTGTTGATCTTTGGAGGGGAATGCATGTCCCAACAAAATATGACCCTCCAAGGTGAAGAATATTACACCCATACATATGTCACTTTGAATTACCACTATGCATTACATCAGTGAAAATAACTAAAAATATAAATCAGCATCACATCCTTTGCACTTGGCCGACCCAAAAATTTATGACTTTGTTTGCCCACAGGCAGAGGTGAACTTTCAATGTGTGTAAAAATTACCCACATGTCCGACAATACAAATTATAACAGGTCATTCCAAATAGTACATATAACAACTCCCTTGGCGTTCTCCAATAACATAAACATCTAGGCCTATACAGCATTCCACAGTCATTCTACTATAATTGAGGTGAAACAGTACCTTTCACTGCCTGAGCCCCCCCCCCCCTCCACACACAATGGTACAACCCTTAATCAGACGGAATCAGAAGTTGGAGAAAAATAGAGGGCGCCTGACATTAATTGCTTGGCTGGATTCATTGTATAGCCCCTTTAAGGTTTCTTTCTGGTCATCACTTGGATGACAAGGTTTCTCATTTTGCATGTGGGAATGTCCAAAAAATAGTAGCAAAATAACAAAGAATGACCAATATATACACAGTACAATAGGAGAGCTGTTTAGGTTCAATGGTGAATAGAACAGCAGCTTTGTGCCAGTGAATTTCTCATGTAAGTGGATCATATGCATACAACATTTTGTCATTTTATATGTTTGGGAATATGTAGTTATAATGCAATCTGAATTTGATGTATATACGACCAGTTGTTCACAGGACAACGACCAAAGCTGATCTTGGTTTTCTTTAAAAGAAAATTGCTGTCCAGCAGATGCAAGGAAGGTGACATGAAGAATATTACTAGATAGTGATGGCTTGACCTAGACATGCAAAGTCATTTAATGTCACTTTGTAAAAGACACAGTCTTTTACTAGTCTTAATTTTTGTACCAACTTCAAGAATGTCAGTTTAATCAACAAGATGTCTTATTGACTGTACCTTTCCAGATAAACTTGAATAAACATGGCGATGGGACGTGGATTGACCTTGCAAATAGAGGATGGTTCCTATTCTCTGAACTCTTGGAATAGCATTCCGCCTGGGAGAGTCAAAAGTAAGTGTCTGTTTTTTTTGTGTATTACATAGGTATGGTTTGTATACAGTTTATATGCAGAACTTCTTCTGTGTACAGAATCCTTTTTGTTTCCATTACCATTAACTTTGAGAAAATTTTTGTTAACCAAGTGAAAGGGCCAGACATCCTAGCAGCATATTCTTCAGAGGTAAACTGCAAAAATGAAGAATAGTAAGTACACATTTAAAAGAGACATATGGACAGTCAAGCTAAATTGGACCATCTTACAATGAAATTGAATAGAGTAAAATTAGACAGAACATTAAATTTGTTATTTACATTAACAGGTTTTTTTTTGTTTTGCAAAATAAAGCCCTTGACAACAACTTTTTCTGTGAACTGCCAGCCAGTTGGGACAATTCTGCAATGCCAATAGCCACCCTATACTATAGTGTCCCCTGATATCATTCTTTAGAGCACTCATACTGACAGTACGAACAGTTCCTCACCTTTATGTTAATAATGATGTGATATTCATACTGCTCAAAAATACTGTCGTTACAAGTGCTTTTAAAGCACTTTTTTGAATTACGGTTTGTAATAGAAAAAAAATGGGTGCTACTGCAAAATTACTTCATCCAACTTTACTGGGAATAATTCAGTGTTCAAATTTTGTGAAGCAATTTTGAAGTCAAGGCTCTGAATTTTCTCTTATAAAATACTATGTTTCCTGTGTGCAAAAACTGCTATACATCTGTACACTTGCATCTACAATTTGCCCAATGTGTATAACATTTTGGGATGAATAGCATTTTGGGATACCAGATAAGTTATTCCCTATGCTACTTGTCATTGTTTGGAAATTAAACCACTCAATGGACAATAGCTTATCTAACTTAATCTTCCTAGGTACTATATAACAAACATTATGTGAAAGCCTGAAAGGAAACCACAGGCAGCTTACTAGGAAATGAAATGGTTGTTTATCTTATTGAAGATTAAGTTGAGGTGTGAATCTTAAGTTGAGAGGATAAGACATCAAGAAAACAGTGCTGCAGTTACTGTGAAAGTGTGAATAGCATAAAAGGAATCCATCTTATTCTCATTTCACACAGGATGTTTACTTATTAAGTCATTGCAGTCAACTACTTTGTCCTCCCACATTCACCAGAAAAAGGATTAATTGGTACTGGCAGCTATGTTCAGGCTGTGTTAGTGTGTTTGCAGTGTAAAGAGTACACAAGTTATTTGTCACTTTGATCAAATTCTATGTCTTAGGCTATTAAAGGATAATTTAGTCTCTTTGGTATTAACCTTTTAAAACTGTATGATAATAATTATTATATAATTATTATTTAATTATTTTATAATTATTTTATAATTATTATATAATTATTACATAATTGAACTTTTGAAACCTACTGTATTGTTTGTTTTCGATTTGTGTCACCATGTCACAACCAAACTTCATACCTTGAAAACAAACCCTCTCCAAAACAAGCAGTTAATTCGCTAAGAAAAGGTTAGCAATACGTTAGCAATACTAGGAGTACAGTACTCCCACACAAATGTTGTTACTGCAATAACTTAGGAATTGGTTTGATGTGTACAATGAGAGATAGTTGAGAAGGTTCAGTAAGAAATTTTAATTTTCATCCTTTTGTCATATTTGTTCATAGAATCGACAGAGACTCGCCAATTGCACGGCAAGAAACTCGGGGGTCACTTTCAGCTGGCTGTAAATTTCCAGAAGCCAAAGCTTCCAGCTAAACAGTTGGTCACACCAGCAAGTCTCATGTCATCGACTCTCCAGCCTGGTCAGAGAAGTTTATCGAAGGACCGAACAAATTTCGAAGATGCCGCAGGGGACACGTCCAGTGAGGAAGAAGATAGCAGTCAGGATGAGGAGCATGATGACGATGATGAAAGTGGCGATAGTGGTGACCAGAGAAAGGGTGCTTACAACTATCATGATTCCATCCCGGTTTTATCAGATGGAGGAGATGGGAGTAGTGTTTCCTCCAGCGACGAGGAAGAGTATAGTAGCCATGCCGAAGAGGTTAAAGATGCCATCGATTCCATGGAAGAAATACAGAGAGAGGAACTCGGTTTCACTCTCTTGAAAGACTCTAACAGACCCGAGGACGATAGCACAAGGGACAAGAGGAAAGTCGTGAGCCTATTGGGATCCATGTCTCCTTCCTCTGATAAAGAAAACTTGACAGACGACACAATTGTTAGGGTGAAAGGATCAGATAGAAACCAGAGTCTAAGGAGTACTTCATCTGAACAGATGGCTACTGGACTCGGGAGAAGTGATCTTCACAATCTCGGCAACGGTCAAACCAAACAGCCCCTCACCGACTCTGCCAACACAACCATTAAAACTGGAAATAAACCTATAATACTGAATGGGAATGCAGGGAGAGGCAGCTCACAAAGATCATCCTCAGATAGAAATAAGAGAAACCTTGACTACACTGTGACAGGTATTCAGCGAGAGAACCTGTTAATATCCGTACCTCCCGAGGGGGGCCAATGGATGTCAGAGAAACCAATGGTAGGGCATCACACCCCTCCAGAACAAGAAATTATGTTTTGTGGCAGCAAGATAAGTCAACAGAGCAATAGGCTGTCTGCATCAGCTGCACCTTTCGTGCCTCAAAAGCGAAACGACAGAATAAGAGAACGGGGTCCTAAAGGCCATTCCTGGATCGGACTCGATAACGAGGCAACGTCCTGGTCATCTGGGTTTAACATTCAAGAAGAACATTCTGATGATGCTGGGGGAACTGGCCAGGGCTGTATCCAAGGTAACCATATAGGTATAACTGATGACTCACTGGTCGACCCAGATATTGGAAGGCATAAACCGCTTAATTCTTTAACTACAACTACAAGTAATCCTACTGAATACCCTCAGCAAGGTCAAGGGTCAAGTAATGGTATCACAGGAGGTGCATTAGTTAGGTCAAAGTTTGAAAATGCTAGACGAGGATCTCCAATCCAGACGGAGTTGAAGACCTCTAGGGAAGGGAGACCGGGGTTCCCTGAGATGACTGTAAACAAACCAGATATTAGAAATAACAGAAACCCCCTGTCAGAGATGCCTACGACATCCTTTACCGGGGTCAATGGAACAGACGATCGAGCTGGGTCGGCTAGAAGGAAGGTAACGAAAAACGCATGGAATAATGACAAGGGCATATCAGACAGTCTAGGTGTTCCATTGGGTAGCGATGGTGTCACAATGACAGATCCGTCCTCATTCCAAGCCATCACACAGCACTCCAGGAACGAGGAGGCAAGCTCGAGCAACCGTATGAAGGAATCGAAAGGTCAACTGGGGAGGACACATGCTACAGTGATAACAGAGAGAGGAGCAGGACAGGACATCAGGAGAGGAAGTCCATCACAGGATGGCGGTGGAGGGATCGTATCAACTAGGTAAACAAAAAATCTGCTTTTAAGTTAACGTCACTCACTCTGCATATGCATCGTAATTTGTGGAGTCGGATCGTGGGGAGAGTGATAAGCAGTCACTCCATTTTCAGGTCTGGTCAAGTCACTGTAGTGTTTTTATGGGGGCAAAAGTGTGCCACTTATCCCTGATTCATATTATGGGCGGACTTAAAAAGGAAAGATGGGTGTGGTCCTGTGAATGCTCTTCCAGAATTATTTAAAGTTTTACATGTGGCATATTTAGGCAACAAATTTGGTCCGTAAGTAGGTCTACTCACAAAATTGTTCTTATAACTACATTGTTTTTGATTAGTATTTTTTATAACTACTTTTGAAAACTACTTAATTTTTTATGTGGGGTTGAAAAAGTAGGTGTACATCCCCTGTTTATCTACGCCTGCCAATCTTTTAATTTTGGTGAATGAGCAACTCAAATTATGACTCATAATGATGCAGGTTTCAGAGCTGACAATCCTCCATATTCACCTTCCCTCTTTCCTGAACCGAAAAAATTAACCCAAAAAATAATGGGAAAATTGACTCTTCTTGGAGTTTGCCTAAAGCAATGGAAATGTACCAATCATTGTTCTATAAATTGTGTCAAAATCCACTTTCCCCTCCCCAGATAATGGTGTTAGTTTCACATCTATGCACTTCATGGAAAATATGATTTTGAAAATTTTTCATCATTTGTATTTAGGTGTACACTTGTGTCATTTAATTGCAGGATTCAACCAAGTGGGAAACTGTCTGATGCAGAGAGGACCAACGAATATGAATGGCGCAAGTTCAAAGTGGTTCGGAAAGTGAAAAAGGTGCATTTAAATATCTTTGAATCTCCCTGCTTATCGGTGACTTCTGTCAAATACAATGGATCTTTGGATGGTTGTATCAGTAATATTCATGTTTCGATGGTAGTGAAAACAATCTGAAAACATCTGATTCAACGACATGAAGATGGGTTTTTATGTCAGAATAAAAATAATATTATTAAGAATGTTTTGTTTTAGTCTTCCCTGCTAGTTGCAAGTTGCCAAAATGTAGCAAACAGGAGGATATCTTAATGTGTTTGAAGGCAGGGTTTGGTCAAGGGCTTCTTGCTCTGTTAGAGTGTAATTGCGAAGCAATTTCTTGTCTTTCGGATATTCTGTTACCAGATAGGGGAAGGGGGGGGGGGATTCTGGCAGGAGGAAAGAGGCAGGAGGGGCATCGCAAATTCAAATAGTTGGATTACATGCATGCTAATGGACAGTATTCTTTTGAGACTTGAATTCATGAAGTTTTATATAAAGTGAGCATTTTGTTTCATATTTGCATTTTAGAACAACAAATAGACATCAGATTTCTGTTACAGTCATGATTTTTTCTTTCAGGTTTTGAAATCGGCAGGCGCCCAAGCTGGTAAACCCCACCTGCCTGAAGATGTAACTGATCAACTCCTGGAAATTATTATTGATAGTAAGTGTTATAGTTTGGTAAATTACAACATTATTTGTTTTATATGGAGCATTGATACCAATTTTATCGAGCATATTTATAAAGTTGGGTATTCCAAAGTTATTATCCGCATGTATCACAAATTAATTACACAGACATGCTTAATATGGTCTTGGGTGCTAATGGGTTCACACTGGTAAATTACCGTATAATAATTAACATTTGCCTTAAATTAATGACCTCAATGTAATATTCCTTAGCAAAGAGAATGCAGCCATTTGTAGCTTATCTACTTTAAAGTTTTATTCCAATCTTTAAAGGAAACATTTTTTGTTTGTTTTTATATCTATGTTCCTTTGGGCTCTTATGGGCTCTTATGGGATCAATAATAATGTAAACAAAGTGTCAGTGTGACCAAAACTTTTCAAAATCCAATTGAGTCAATACGTTCTCAAAAAATTTCCTAATTTTGACCGAAAAATGCCAGGCGGGTTAGATTTGTTTCGCCCTTTTTGCAATGATTTGATAATTTTGAGACCCAAGTTGAACAGTAGTGCAACATTAGCTTCATAGTAGTCAAAACTAAGGCCTTCGAAAATAATCTAGATACCTCACAACCCTTACTGATAATTCCAAGGTCCTGTATTGAAAATAAAGGAGTAAACGATTTTCATTTTTCAAATTTTCTTTCCATCTCACAGTGTCCGACTCTTTCCTGGTATATGAAGACAAACCACAGGAGGTAGCAATAGTCCTGGAAGAAGTCATCTTACAAGCCGTAGAAGAAACGGCAGAGGATGACGACTACCAGAGAGAGTTTATCACTCTACTCCAAAAGCTCTCCAGTTAGTATCAATTTTGAAATAAAAATGCAATAAACATCGGAAAAATATAGCAAAACTCCAAAAGAAAAGGGAAAAATAGAGCAAAAATCCAAAATAAAAAGAAAAAAAGAGGAAGAAAAATAGAGCAAAGATCCAAAATAAAAAGGAAAGAATTGGCTGGATTATGTATTTGATGGAAATTATGAAATGCATTTGTGAACATTGATAAACAATGTTCACATTGATAAACAATGTTCACATTGATAAACAATGTTCACATTGTTTATCAATGTGAACATTGTTTGTCATTGTGAGTGTAACAATGTTTATCAATGTTAACATTGTTTATCATTTTGATTGTAACATTGTTTATCAATGTGAACATGGTTTATTTCTCTATCATTCTAGTCAAAAGTAGCATTTGAGTTGCTACAGCTGCATGAATAATGCTCAGTTGTGTAACAATATCTTAATCTCAGCACCATATGAGGGGGTTTGTAAGGACACCCCCCCCCCCCACACCATACTCAGGATTCCATTCAGAATGTTGTGATTGGGTCCTGACTTTCTGGGATGGGGAGGAAGGGGGGGGGTGAAACTCCAAGGTGAACCTCCATTTCAAACAATAGCAACAGTGCATAATCCCCATTGCATTCAGTGAATGTTCCAATGGCAG
>KN885314.1:32729-48626 GCA_000934455.1 Apostichopus parvimensis
TTTAATTTGTTTATTTAAGAAAGATAGGAAAAAACAAGTAGCGTAACCTTCCACACTCCCATAGCTGATGTTTGTAGGCCTAGCCTATCATAATTTTGAGAATGGGGGGGGTGGGATTGGAGCCATTACGAACTGGTTTAGAATATTTTAAGGATGTTTTTGCTCCTCTTAACACAAATACATTACTTGATGGCATTTTTACTACATATAGAATTACTAGTTACTTGGTTGACTTTCTGGTGAGGAATGGAACCTGATTATGTAAATGTGGTAGTCAAGTCCAATCAGAAAGCTCCAAGAATATTTGATTTTTGACGACCTTCTCTTTTCAAAGATTGCATAACCTACCCCCAGATTGTGGCACAATGTAGCTTTAAGACTTTTATAATGCAAAATTTGTTTATGTGTTAACAGGGCACAAATCCTAACGCTGAAGTCACAGAGATGTCTTTCGCAAAATGCTTGAAGGTACTAATGAAGGAGATTGGACCTTGCTATCCTGAGAAAAAGTGGAAGAATCTTTTAGAGGCTGTACGAGGCCAAATCTTTGGCAAGAGATCACAGTGAGTTAGCTTTCATTTATGCTTTGAAAAAAAAAATGACTCAATAACTGAAACAAATTTATGTAAAAGTTTTTGGAAAACACAAGAATTTAATTAAATAATGAGTTTGTTGACAACAATGTAGGTTTACCATTGCGTAGCAACAGAAGTTTTAGCTGACGTTACTGGAACTCTTTACGGTATGACAATAATTCATTACTTTAACACTGTCGTACAGTCGTAGGAACAGAGGGTCAGAGACCGTCTCAGAGTTGAAAAAATGGGTCGTCACAGGCAGTGATCTGTTTGGTATTGTTTGTGACCTGTGAAAATGTCTCTTCACTTTAGTGTATAGGTGGCCACAAGTGATGACCTGCATGGTTGGTTTATTTGGTTTGAACATTTTTTTCATCACTTAAAGAATTGTTATGCAAACAGAAGACCAGAAACTGTCTTTGAGTTGAAAAAAAATGATGGTTATGGACCATGCTCTGTATAATTTTGTTTGTGACAACACTTGGGGAGCACTTTCTCATTCAAGCCTTGGATATTTCAAAATATTTTAACTTGGAGCAATCACCAAGGTTAATTTCTGCCCCAATTTTTTTTGGTATTTCCAAAAGTCATGACATGATGCTATGAGTCCCTGTTTTTTTTTTCTAAGCCCCGATGGTTGAAATTCAAACAAAAGTTTCAAGACAAATCTTCACTTTTACTCTGCTGACATAATAATGTTTATGTTTATTTCTTTACCTCAGAACTGTGAAAGAGATTTTCCTAGAAATTCTACTACACTCAGAGACACTCCCCAGGAGTTCAACTGCAGCCGAGCTGGCGGTGAACAGGACCAATGAACCAGCTGACTCTGAAGGTAAGATCTGTCTGTTCTACTGTTCTACATCTCACACTAGTTGCTAATCTATTTACATGAGTGCTGTAGTAGGACTTTTCAAACCCTTCTCAATCTAAACGTTTCCTACGTCTGTTTTATTCTTTATTTAACAGATTCAAGTGCGAACAAGGATACCAAAGAAAAGGATGACCCCTCGCAGTCTAATGATGGATCGAAAACTGACAAGGAAAGATCATCCACCTCTGAGAGTGGAATTAGTGAAGAAAGTCCGGTAATCGATGTCGGTAAAAGGGAACCAAAATCACCTTCTCCAACTCTCTCTCCTTACAACGACAGTATGAAAGCCATATACCTCTCGACTAAAGTCAGAAGCTCTTCACAGGGAAGAGATCATGCATCAAATGATGATGTAAAATCACAAACAATGGGATCTGGGATCGTGGAGAGGAATAAAACTGCTGCCTCCGACAACAGAGAGGCATTTGATTGGTGGGACTTGGAGACTGTTAACCAGGTCTCAGGTCATTTACGAAAGGAGAAAGATAAAGTGAGAGACGATTGTATTTCAAAGCAGGATAACCCAGAGCGTACTAAACAGGGTCAGCACGAAACCAAGCAGGGTCATCATGTGCCTAGACGTGGCCATCATGTATCTAAGATGGACCATCAAGCACCCAAGGAGGGCCACCATGTCCCCGAGCAGGTAACTAGGGAGCAGCAGGCAAGGGAAAGTGGATCCTCAGCAAATGTAAAAGATGAGGCGACTGAAATTTGGGACGAGGAACTCATTACAAATCCTTCACCTTTAATGTATCCTAGTGCTCTGAAACGTCGCATGAATGAGAACTCGTTGAGGGGCCAACGAGAACGTTTCGAGATTAATATTGGTCAAGCGACAAGGACATTTGAGGTTTGCTCAGGCAATGATAATAACAATGTCACCATGGGGAGAGTTAGTGGCGCAATCATTCAAGCCGATGACGATGTGATTATCCTGGAGGACTCCTCCGATTCGGATAGTGAGACGGACGAAGATGTTCCTCTGATCTGGGGTGACCTCAACTCCACAGGTCATGTTCAGCAGCAGGACCACGCATCAAATACTCCTGCTGGCTTCCAACAAAACATGCAGAGGGGCGGTGGGAGTGCCGTTTCCCAGACACTCGTAGGGCAGCGAAATGGGGAAGCTGGTGAATCATTGGTGGTGTGTCAGACACCTTGGAGCAATCAGACACTCATGGTCTTTCAAGAGGAAGAGGACACTGAATGTGCCTTGAGCGCAGTCGAAATTATGGCACAGAGATCCTTGGCCGAGAGGAGGCGCTTCGGCCGGGGACATCTGTGGCATTCTGCAAATTCGACTCCATGGAATGAGGTAAATAACAAAAGTTGATGAAAGATGGCTTTGATGTTCTTTCACATTTAAGGGTTTCTAGTACTGTGTTAGTACTGTGTAGTACTGTGTTGAAGTTGAATCTTGGCCAACAACATTTTTGCTAGTTGTCAAGGTGATACGATGGGAAAATAGAAGTACATGCCAGATAGGGAAGGGTATTATAAGGGGCTCCATGTTTGTGCTGTAGACTGAGTCCTAAGTTAAGTGATGAAACAAGCGTAAGAATAAAGTATTAAGCTGTGTGGTGTTACTGTATTCGAAGCCTTCAGGTATGCATTATGCTTCCAAAAAGGAGGTATTATTTATATCAGAGTCTATTGTCACAGGGAAAGTTTTCTGAGTTTTAGAGAGGGATCAAATTGCCAGTTGAATTTTTTATAGTTCAGTTTGTGAAATCGTTTTCAGTTTGCAGAAATCGTCCCCCGTAGATTAATAATCAGAAAGCATGTCGAGTAAGCCAACGCTAGCTCAAATTTTGCCATGGACTGCTAACTCCTTTCCATATATCTGCCCAGAATGCAAACCCAAATTCCAAAGATGGAAAATCCATCACTCTAACCTGAAAGATCTCTCAAGACAGTGTTTTAGAAAAATTTAAATTCGTCCAGGAAATTGTTCTACAAAAGTGTGCTATAAGTCAGTGTGCAATTTTTTCTCTTTGGTAATATTTTCATAAACTTGATCTTTTCTTGCGGAGCTATTCTCATCAATGTGCCGTTTCATTCTGTTGAAACGAGACAGGATGACTCACCGTAAAAGTTATTCATTCAGTGTGTTCTTTTTCTTATAATGCAAAACTCATAAAACAAATGTAATCAGAAGTTAAAACTGATGACGTTAGCTGGAAAAAAAAACCTGACTTGCTTCACCCAAATTATTTAATCAATCCATTATTGAAAGAAACAAAGTTAATATGATGGCGTCAGGCCTCAAAATTCTTGCTAACTGCCAGTTAATCGCCATTTGCCAGTGGAAGGAAAAAAACACTGGCAATTTTCTGCCAGTTAAACTTAAGAACTTACACACACAAGGCGGTTAGCAATGGTCAGTCAAAGAATGTGCATGATTTCAGTACCTAGCACAAGTCCTGTATAACTGCTTATTGAATAGCAAATAATATTAGGCTGATCTCAAAAACCCCAGTACAGTAACTGATATGTATTTTTAATTCAGGAAAATGCCTATGAGAACTAGATTTTAACCAGTAGATTTCTTTATGCACTGGCATTTTTGGAGCAATTGACTAAAACTGTGACATTCTAGGTCTAGAGATGTTGGGAATCAATGACGTGACAGAATATGACACCGTTCACTCTTCAAACACAATAAATGTCAACGTTTGATATCGCAATAATGAAACTAGCTATGAAGTTGGATAGCTACACCTATCATTCTCTGTATTAGTAGTAAGTTTAAAACTAGAAATTATTTATTCATAGTTTAAACTGTTTGTTTTGTTTATTTTCTTTTCTTTTCTGTTGACCCATGTTATCTAGTTCATGTTTCTTTTTGGTTCCTACAAAGACAGGCACGTACTTGTTTTAAGTAATGAAATGACTGCAGCTAGAAAGTCTCCCAGGCAAATACCCAAAAAACTATTATTCAGCCATTTGACAGGGAGGTTGTTCCTTTTTGTTCTAAGTTTTTGAATTGTTATAGTTACTTTAAATTAGAATGCACTTCAGTTTGTGTTGAAGTTTGTTTGCGTTTGCTTGGTTTTATGTTTTTATCATTGTTTTTGTTATAAGCAAAGTGTTATGAAATCTCATCTTGAATATGCTAATCTGACTTGGAAGTCCAACGTCTAAATTGCGAGTTTTGTCGGACTGCCAGTTGTCACGACGATATCAATGGAGACAAGATCGTGGAGATAAAGATCAGCTGGACTGAAGAACAATATCTCAGAGATTTGCTCTGTGGCAGATGGGAAAAAGAGAGAAAAAACTCAGACTTTCTTCCCGATCTAAATGGAATAATGTAAACTGAAAGTTTCAAGATACAAGAATACACCGTTTTACAACTGGTCAACTGGAAATAAGAATATTGGCAGTTTTTGAGTCGCAACGCAATGTGAAATTGACCGATTCCGAATGGAATAATTTAAACTGAAGTTGATGTTTGCACGGTTCCAGATGAATCATAGACTGGTTACAAGTGATTATCATGAAGTAAAGCACACCGTTCGGGCATGAAACTTCACCAAATAGTGAAAGGTATATGGACTGCATAACCTGAAGAAACTGTGTCATTCACTAGCTAGGATAGTTTGAGCTATGTAAGAATGTCATAAGAGGCAATATTATTGTTTACTAAATGTTTCACATTGATATCTGCATCGGTGGTTGTAAAAGTATTTTTGGTTTCGATGATGATCCTAACCTTTGTAGTCATGCAGGCGGTTGAGTATGTGTGTGTGTGATGCCTTGCTAATATCTCAAGAAGGGAAGCTTGGACCACTCTCATATTTGGTGAGAAGAAGCTTCTTGTTTTGGGGGCGGTCAAAGGCCATTTGGGGTCACCAGGGGTCAAGTTGTGAAAACCTTGTAAACACGATATCTCAAGAAGGGAAGCTTGGACCAATCTCATATTTAGTAGGTTGTTGTGACACGTTGAGTTCAAGATCCCCATTGTTTTTGGTGAAGGTCAAAGGTCATTTGGTGTTACCAGGGGTCAAATTGTGAAAACCTTGTAAACACGATATCTCAAGTAGAGAAGCTTGGACCAATCTCATATTTAGTTGATAATTGGAAATAAGCATAAGGGCATCCGTAGATAAGAATCAGAAGTCTCGACCAAATCTCCATTGACTTAAGTGTGTCCATCTCGGTCATCAGCTGCCAATGTGAATATTGTTTATCATATCTCAATGCTATTTGCTGCACTATTCAGATATAAGTATGTTGTTCATCCTGGCTATACCCTACAGCCTAGTGTGTCACATTCATATAAACTTATTCATGTAGCATCATCGAAACTACACTGCAGTTTTGCTGTATGGTTTTTTCACTGCCATTTAAAGGTTCATTCTTCTCTCAACAAGTGACAAGTATGGATGAAGAAACAAACTTAACTCTTGATTTGAGTTATTCCAATACATTGTTTGCATTTTAGTGAATCATTTTGAATATGATATGTTTCTCAATTAGGCCTTTAGGGTCTGTTTACTCGATTTGTGTGCTTGATTGAAATCTGATACAGGACAGCTATTGAGAATCCCTGTTTTAGACCATATACATATATACTGTGCACAAATGTACAAGGTTAATATTTTTGTAAAAGTAGTTAAGTAAAATTACAATATTTTGGGATTAATTATGAGACTTTCTCTCTTCAGACATTTCATTAAAAACTCTTGAGTTTAATGAATAATTAGCAGAGTTGTAGACTCAGAGTGGAAGCTCTAATACTGAACACAAGGGTACCCCCCCCCCCCCACTGCCTCTCCCATCCTATACATCTCCGTCAGAATTCTTCACCAGTCCCCCAAAATGAGGAGGGAAAATCTAGAACATGCAATTGATGCAACTCCAAACAGCTTTGAATCTTGAATTATTATGCAACTTGTTTTCAAAGAAAGAAATAAAAATTGATTTATCCCAAACCTTCGATGTCACCTGTATCTGAATGGTTTTTTGGTTGCTTGCTGGAAGCAAAGGAGCCTATGCAGTCAGGTTGGTGTGTGTATGTATGGGTGCGTTTGTTTTTCTATCTGACCGAGGACTTGAACAAAAGAATTTCAGGTCCTCGGTTGTGATTTCTAAAGAATCACCACGTCCTCGGAAGAATTCTATTGTATGGGGTATTGTTAAGGTTAGGGTACGTGGCTTTGAACAATGGAAAATACAATGGGGTCCTCGGTCTGAATGTAATACAAACGTGTGTGTGTGTCTGTGAGGCTTTCTTGGGTCTGCAATAGCAACAACGGAGTGATGGATGTTTGTCATACTTGCAATGTAGATGTCTTGTAATGACACTGACCTTAATGAATATTAATGAGGTTATGTGGTCAAACATAAATATCTTGACATTGCAAAACTCCGCAACATGAAGTTGGATTGTATCCAAACTTGGTACACAGTGATTGGTTAATAGCTGGTACATGTGGGCATAATTATTATGATGGTTGGGTGAATATTTACAACACTTTAATATTCCACTAAGCAAGGAACTATAGTGCCTGTTCGGCTCTTGTGTTTGTTTGTCTATACTGTGCTGTTTTACTTGTAATTGAACAAAATGTATTGATTTTATTTGGTTTTTTTTTTTCTCTGAAAGCAGTATGCAGTATGTTATAACAAGCTATTGCTACATACAGTGTATTTCATGCTCCCATCTTTTGCATCGCAGAGATGTTAAGTTGCTAAATATGACTGCTAGTCAATTGGTGGTCACATACGATACCTTTGTGTAAATTACCAATACCTTAATGAATTGGTGCCTCAAAGCCAGTCTTTGATTAAGGAGGAAAAGTTTGGGTAAAATCAGTTTAGGAGTAACTTTAGCGGAGAATCTTTCTCAGAATGGATGCTTATATTTGAGAAGGAAAACAAAAGAAATATTTGGTCAGAATGACCTTGGAGGGAAGGTCGTGTGATTAACTTTTATATTTGTTACAGAATCTTTTGCCAGAAATTAAAAGACGAGAAGAAAATTCCTTTTCCTTTCTTTCTTTCTATCTTTGTTTTGTTCTTTAACCAGTGTTGGTAACAATTCTTGATATTAGACCTCATCCTTCAAATGAAACAGTTGGATAAATTATAGTAGTAATTTTCCAAATCATCGAACATTAAGGTGCCATTTTGAAATATTAAGATCTGTTAGAACACAATGTTGAATTGGTGACATACATGTCAATGAATGACATCATACATAGGTTACCAACTCGAACATAAGGATTTATAAAGGGATTTTGCAGAGGTTCAAACTGATCCCTTTTCAAACATTTGATTTGAGAGCAAATTAATATCATGTACAGAAATTAATCACACAGATTCTGAATTGTACAGAAGTGTGTTACAAGCAACAAGCTGTCTGTTTTTTTGAAAGAAAAAACAGAATACCAGCCAAACACTCTGAAGTCTGTGTTGTAAAATAAACTGTTGATGTTTACTGCTAATTAAAACACATGAAAACAATGAGAAGATGACACATCATGTTTGAAGATTTAATTTGTATTCTTGTTTTGCATAATTCAATTTTACTCCACCAAAATCTAAATCATCATAATATATGCATGATTTTATACCTAATTTAAACTATTGACTTTAATACCTTTCTAAAATTTGTTGGGAGAAACATAAGCATCTTAATCATTCAGGAGTGTAACAAATGATATTCACTAAGGAACATTTAACGCTTTAAATAACCAAATAATTGAACTTATGTTAATCCATGATGCCAACAGTATCTTTGTGTTAGTACTATATCTTGTCTTAAATACAAAACTGGTACGCCAGGTTTCCTAGCTGAAAATGCTTGAAAAAGTTTGTGCTATGAATCTATGGTCTTTGAGAAACTAGTTTCAAGAGGCAAGTGTGATTTTCTGAGTAGGATTACACTAGTCGATCACAGCTTAAAAAAAAAAGGGTGACAACTAAGCCTTATTTTATTTTCAGTGATCATACTTTACAAAATGAAATATGCAAGATATTGAAATTTGTGAGGGGATAGGTGGGGTGGAAGGATGGGGACACAAGTAGAATCACAACATGTTGATGCAAACTAAATTCAAGTTTTTCACATCAATGGACGAGATGAGGTCCTGGCCAGAAATGTCTTAAAATCGTGATCAAGAAAGTGGAGCTTTTCACACCTGACTTTAAATTAAGCGCAAATGGATATTGACTTTCACCCCGACCTTTAATTCTTCAAACCAAATCATACACTATGTGTGATAAATCTAGTGCATTACGATAACATTTGGAGCTTTGTTGAAAAGAAGAGAATCTCTAACATTTTACAGAGACAATGAGATACTGAACACTTCTTCATTACTCTTTATACTTTGATAATTTACTCGGCTTCTTCTTAAAAGCCGGCCATCGACACGTCGGGCAACAATGCTTGCCCCCGCAGAGCCAGACTTTCACGCAGTCAAAGTGAAATGCATGACCACAGGGAAGACCGCACAGGTGACTCCCCAGAATGTACCCCTCCAGGCAAATGGCGCAATCTATACTTTTTAACATTTCTTCCGGCCACGCGTCATACTGGTTTCCTGAAGCGTGGTTCTCTTCCTGGGTGCTTTCCTCCGACCAGATATCTGTTGCTGTGATACCATGACTAAAATCCTGGTGTAAAATTGCTGGCTCCTTCACGACGATTGCGTTTCCACTTTCGCCTTCCTCGATATGACAGATGAGATCCAGACACTCTCCGCAAAACTTCTCTTCGGATAAATTAGTACTATTTTCAGTGACCTTTGACCCCTTTGTAGGTTGCATTTCCACAATCTTGGTTTCCTTGTTGTGACCATCTTCAAACACTTCATAAAACTCTTTGTCCTTTATGCCTTGAGCCCCGTGGATCTCGGCTTTCTCCTTCTTGGATTGTCGTTCCGTAAACATCTGCCGTATTTCCTCGCAAGATTTCTCAAATCTCTCCTGTCGGTCTGCCTCAGTCTTCATACAGAAAAATTTCTGCCATGATTCCTGACAACTACCACAGAGATGCTTAAAACAGTACTTTTCATCTTGTGACTTCCTAAAGCCTCCGTACTTCCACTGGGGTAGGTTGTGAACGTATTCTCCAGTGATGATGGGGTGGAGCCAGAGGTCGGGCGTGGTCCTCTCGAGGAATAAATCCAGGCCTTCCTCTAGGCTGGTAGAGATCTGTGGCCCACCTTGCGGCCACATATTTCTGGGCCGGATCATAAAGAGGTGCCATTGGTGAAAGATCAGCCGCATCCAGTCTACGCTCGATAGATTGTCCTCCTGTGACTGAGGGTGACATTTCTTCACAAACCACCCGCAGATGAAGCAGTACAGACCGAAGAGACAACAGACGATTCCCCAATGTTGAGAATGGAGCAACCAATCCTGGCGGAGCTGACGGGCGATTCCCGTCTGACACAGGACCTGAATCGACCACCAGAATACATTCGAGAGCGGCGCTATGACCGAAAGCTGGAACGTCCATTGCAAGGGCAGCCATAGTAGAATGAACAGCAGGTTCAACTTGGCTAACTGCCAGAAGAAGCATAAGAGTATTTTCGCTAGACCTCCCGATGTCAGAAACAGATCCATACAGCAGAACATGTTCACTATGACGAACGAAATTATGAAGACGTCGTTTATCTCCGGGACCAGGGTATGAAGGTACAGGTTTAGGGCGTCGTAGTTTAAAAATTCTCCTTTCCTCAGCCCGTATCTCTGCACGCCGGTGGACGTCGAGATGAGTAGGTGGGTCTTCGAGTCGGGTTTAAAATGGATGCACTTGGCGCTCCCTCTCCGATAGTAACCAAATTTTATACGTCCGCTGTACCTCATGCTGAGGGCCGAAAAGATAACGGAGGGCTTTTCTCGATCGGTGAAGATGACCGCTCGGACGCTCTGTTGGATCTCTTCCTTCGATTTAAATTCCAGCCAGTGGTCGCAGAGTTCCTTCTCGTCCTCGATTTCCATCAGTTTTGAAGATAGTTGCTGATTCACCCAGTCGACCACTTCCGGAGCCTGTGCGGGAGCGGACAGCTGACGCATCAACACGCGGTCTTTGTACTGATGTCCGTCAGGCATCGCCAGAAGAACAAACGGTTTCGACCAACCTTTCTGTCGACAGAACCTGAAAGGATGGATATGATATTTATAAAAGAAAGGAAATTGGATTGATGTCAAAACTTTAAAGAAAGTAATAGTTGAGGAGTAGATGGGGGAGAGGGGGGGGGACATCCAAGTTTTTGTCCAAACCTAAACCAAATTGTTGCAATTGATATGAATGAAGGTATAAAACCATAGCAGGGGACATTCTGTTACAATTAGAAACATGTTTCTCTCTCTATTATTTTCACAACTGTCCCTTCAGATAGTTTGCAACAAGAACACAAATGAATGGACATCTATTAATCACAATTCTGCCTTTATCTTACTATATTAAAGCAAAGAAAAGTATCCACAAAAAACGAACCGTATGTCTCGGGCACAGATAAAGATTCCAGTTCTTATTCCAAAGATGGAGACTTTCTGAATGACGCTTTTCCATGTTGAGGAGCCAAGAAGTGGTAATCCGGCACCGGGGACCACCTACAGATATTAAAGAGCCATAAAAGCAAAATGAATCATATATGAGTGCAGAAGTATGAAAAAAGTATACATTACCCAACCTGCCAGGGTTGAGAATGAGAAAATAAAACATAATGTTAAATCCTGTGGGACACAATATTTTTTCTCTCTACTGAACTAAGCGATATGCAACTACATAATTACAAACATTCAAATGATTTTGACCACATTGATTACTTAGACGGTGGGGGGAGGGGGGAGCAGGAAGGTGTGAGTTGAGTATCCAGTTCTGTTTTTAACATTACCTGGTTTGGTATAAAGAATATCAACAAATTAAACCAAACCTGAAAAAGTGCAGCTTTAATATAACCATTCATAACTTGATTCCACTTTTGAACAGACTCAGTTCATTTCATGCAACATTCTATGTGAACTCTATGACATTTTACTCCTCACCAATAGCACTGCCAAAGAACAACTTCCGACCTGATTCTTATATGCAAAGAAGGCTAGGTATATCTGCTATGGAAGTGTGGTAGGTCTATCGGAAAAGTGTTGATATTACTTTTGAAGACTTACGGATTACAGATCGAAAGTTTACACGTCGTCTCTGACATTAATATAAGATACAGAGCAATATATATATACTTTGTGTGTTGAAGTGTGTCTCTGGCAGCAGTTAATTTACATCTGCCAACACAACCAGTTGCTTTAAGACTTTGACCTAACAAACCGTAAGTGGGACAGCTATTTTCCACGCTGACCCTACGTTTTGGTAATATTGTGGGTTGTCTTGACACATACACATTTATTAAAAGACAATATAGAGAATGTAGAAATAGAGATATAGAAATTGTCAAGGGATATTAACCTGAATCAACCAGACACTGTCTTTTTTATCTTCTACTTCCTCTAAGAAATGAGCTCGACTAGTAAACTCTTCAGATTTCTGCTGTTTTGCATCTATCACAGATTTCCGTTCCAAAAGGCTGAAGTCAGCATTGGCAATGTCACCTATAGGAGAAATAAATCAACAACAATATTATAATAGGAAATTATAGACCAAACCACGGACCAATTAGTATGCTTCATTTTTGGAGTAAAAAAGGGTTTATCTGGTTAAAATGGTTTACATTTAAAAAAAACAATATCTAGAGTCAGGAACAAGATTTTTGAGATGGTGTTTTCAACTAACAGTGTTTAGAAATATTCTCTCTTCCATGCATCACATTATTCACATTGTCTACCATTAGAATATCCATTAAAAAAAACAGCCTTGGGAGAACTATGATAGCAACCATATTTATAATATTAAATCTATAAAGCATACAACAAAATCGGTTTGAAGACCTACCAGAGTTTTCTGCTAACTTTATAAGTTCTTCCCTTTCGAGAATTCCTTCGTAGGCTAATCCTCTGCTCTCTATTAGGAGTTTGAGTTTCCTCACACTTAACGAGAGTGGATCCACAAGCTGAGTGGCTAGGAATCCGGTCTCGTACCAGGCAGACAGATCCAACAACCTCAGTAGCACTATCAGGAATACCAGATAGAGCAACAGTAAGGCCACCTTCACAAACAGGTGTAGCAACATGACTGCTACTGAATCTGTATGGAGACCTGTGCAAACAATTTAAGCAGATGAAACAGTGTTGTAACATTGTACATGAAATCTCAAGGAGTCTCAATTTTACTCATTTTCTACTTCATATTCATGAATTTGCTCTAACTATCACCATATAATCACACTTCATCATCATCATCATCATCATCATCATCATCAATCAGTATTTATAAAGCGCTGATATCGTGGAACTCTTCAGAAAGCGCCTTGAAAGAGAAAGGTTTTAAGCTGTTTCTTGAAACTGTTCAGCTGTGTTCAGTGAGTGGCAATGTCTGAGTTCATGTGGCATGGAATTCCATAAACTAGGGCTAATTCTAGAAAAAGCATGACCACAGTATCCATTGAATTTAAAGCAAGGCTCAATAAGGAGATTAGCATGTTGATAGCAGAGAGATTGAGTTGGCTTGTTAAGGGGCGATGAGATCACACTTAGGGTTTAAGGATGGATTCGATAGAAAGTATATTTCCATGAACAAAAGAACACATTCACTGCTATGCATACATCCTTTTCAAACAAGAACATTTCCTATGGATATTTCCTAGCTAAGGGTGAAGATAATTGGTTGAAACTATGAAAATAATACTGAATATTCATAATTTTGCCCAAACTATGTAAAATAGTGGAGAGAGACCTGTCAGAAACAACTTAATGGTCACATTTTGTGTAGTGGCTCTAATGTTTATGTCGACTGTGGACATTCTATAGTTGTGACTATCAAAGTGCAATGAAATCGTTACTGCTTTGTTTATAGACTTTGTATGGCAACGAGTAGCAAAATGGAATGCAAGATACAATATTAAGTTTTTAAATTTTGTATACATTTAGCCCTTAATAAATTTGTTAAAGTTTCAATTCCAGGGTAACAATATTGTTTTATACAAACTGATTATATTGAGTTTACCAGTGATCATTGGGAGTGTGAAAGAGAATAATAATGCAATTCACATAACAGCTAGGCTTGTATGCATTCTCATTGAATTTCCTTTCTCATTTATTTACCTTTTTAAATGTGCACTCGGGCAAAAAGTTTCATTAATAATCATATCCTTAGGAAACATTTTAAAGACAGGATGTAATAAATACGGTACCTGTCGGTTAGAATGATTAAAAAAGTCTGCCACGAAGTACTCACAGCTAGGAGGCACATAAGCCACCAGTGTGTCTTAATTTTTCTACCAAACATATATGTTGATAGGCAAGTTCTCGTCTTGTGACTGTCAAACTATTAATGGATCCAGTTAATTAGACAACGACTAAGTTGTAGAAGCTGTTAAACGGAAACCTTCTATGGATAATACCTATTACCGAATGAGTCTTGTCTAGGCACAGTCTGTCAATTTTTACCAGCAACTGTGAGGAATCTATGACACTGAACTACTTGATACAATCTATTTCACATGGTCTCCGACTCTCCGTTGACCTAACATTATCCTTGTTGGATGGTGTACTGTAGAATTACCATGCTCATAGCACAAATGTCCAACTAAAGGTTTTTTTGCCGCAATGAATATTCCCCTGATTTACTCTTATCCTTCACCTACGTGTTTCAGTCAAATTTTGATCAGATTACACCAGGCTGACAAAGGTAATTTGTACATACTAGGCTAATGATATTTTTTGTTTTAATTTGCACGTCCTAAAGTTCAATGTATAACTCCTGTAAAATAGGTATATAAGAAACATTCACAAAAGAGTTCTACAAAAGACAGTTGATGTATACATCCTCCTAGTATGACATCCACCTGTGGCAAAAGCCACAGGTTTACTATGTATTGTAAGGAGTATGAACACAGTATGCTTTAGTTGTAATGGCTGTTATTTTTAAGCAGAGTGTGAAATCTCAGACTCTTTTATAGGGATGTGTACATCCACAGAAGTAACGGAGGTCCACATCGTGTTAAAGATATATAAAAGTTTTATTGCTCTTCCTATCCAAAGGATAACCTATGATAATAATAGTCTAACACAGTATTTGTAACTTAATGATGGTACGACTACTGTCCCTAACCCATATTCAATCGAATGTCTATACGAATATAACCTGTAGGCCGGAGTCTGGAAGAGCCTGCAAAGCGTCTCGAGCTTGGCATTATCAAGCAATAATCTCGCAAAAAAACTACATAAAAGAACTATTAAGTCTTCTCACCATACACTATTCCATTGATTGTCAGCAGAAAACTTTGAAACTCTTTTTCTGCTGTAGCAACTCCGCCTTTCTGTTTCGTAATAATAGGCTCCGCCTAAGTATGTTGCCTTTCACCATAGCCTAGGCCAACATAGGCGTACGTGTCGGTCTTTCTTCAGGGTATACTACGTACGTTCGTAGCCCAGCGAGCTTGTTTATTTTCTAGTGGCGGTCAAAGGTTACAGTTAAATGTTAATTTGGCATGTATAAATTTTACACACTTTCAACAGGGAGGGATGTATCACGTGTGGAAGGATGTACACAATTGGAACACTCTCTTTGTTTACTATCCATTTTTTTTTCTTGTCACACTTAAAAGCAATTGTCTTGACAGTATTAGCGATAAGAATATCGTATTCTTTTAGGTAAAAGTTCAGAGCTATTCATGCTGTTACAGACATGCAGTGCAGCTCGAACAGGATGACATCCCTATACAAATATGTAATGTCAGAACGATGTCTTTGAACCACGATGTGAGAGGACAGTATTTATATTACTAGCACTGAAAAATCAAAAACAAAATCCCAACTGGCTGACAGCCCGAACACGTTCGTAATTCCATTACAAAACATGATCCCGAATAAATACGAGCATTATATGCGGCAAACACCTTCAGCCTGACGAAGCAGCAGACAATCATCACTTTTATTCATAGAAATAAGAACCCTATAAAGAAAACTCTGTTCTTGCGAGCTTTCGATAGGGTGTGTGACATATGAATTCTTAGTATAAGGAAATGCTGACATCTCAAACCCATCAAGTGATAAATTATCAAAGCATGCATTGTATCATTTTGCAAGCATAAGCAGACTCACCCCCCCCCCACCCCCGCAACACCTTTTCAAAGATGTTATCAGCGCGACGTGGTAGTGCATCAGTCTGGAGTGAATAGCGCACTGAGTAATTGGTGATGTCAAAAATGAACAACAATCTTTCCTTTATGACCCCGCAACAATAATGATCACATATACTAGCATAAACAACCGGCTCCTTAAGGCGGAGAATTCTTTTGCAGGAAGACAAATGCATTTGATTATTTTTTTGGATGTGATAGATCTATCTCACCTCCATCTCCACCTCCC
>KN885314.1:67835-79415 GCA_000934455.1 Apostichopus parvimensis
GCACTTCTATTCTAAGAAAATGATGATCCAATACTTACGTCACTCACAGGGGCGGAGCAAATGGAAAAGTGGGCAGGCCTATCCAGACACTACTTAGTAGTGAGTTTAATTGAACATATACAGTACAGTGCCACTATATACAGCACAGACAGTACTAAAACATAAAGCAGATACATGGGCAGATGATCAATCGTCCGTATTTACATTTGTCTTTACAGGACAACAACAACCAAAGACAATTTCTTACTACATAGTGAAGACAAGAAGATATGCTGTAATGGGAACGAATATACTACACAGGATGGCATTAACTCTTCATCATTTTATTTTAGGATCGTTCATTGTTTTCATTTTCTGTACTGTACCATTAGGTAAGTAGCCGGGTTTGTGTACGATCGTTCATGTTACTCTTGAGTCTTAGTCGTAGGTTTTAAGTTACAGATAGGCTAAAGACCGGGCCCTTCGTGACTGTCATATTATTAGGAGTACGCGCCTGTGTAAATTTACAATAAACGAAAACTTAAATCTTAACATTTGGCCCAGGGCCAAAACAAGAACAGTTCATTCTTAACGAAATAAATAAATATTACTCCTGACAAATTGATCACACTCTTCTTGAGATGTGAGTACATTCATCACATGTGCTGTGTGTTTGTGGTGTTAGAATTGAGAGTATTATATACACCTAGTAAAGGTTGAGGTTAGGCCCGGGTTCTGATTAAATTTTGACTAAATATGGCAGCTCTGCCATTTGACTGATGTTTTCCTTTTCATTTTATAAATACAATTAATCTTAACTTGGTTCTTTATTCAACACTTAGACTTTCATAGTTTTCAACATAATTTGCAGTTGGAATTGCACTTTTGTTGTTATATTTTTTAATGACAATTCACATGGTGACAGGGTGGTGGTGGGGGGGGGGGGGGGGGGTGGGGATATGTGAGCCAAAAGCATTTAAATGTTCGCAGACCAAATTTGAATATGCATACCAGTGTTCGGCTCTGTCAAAATTGCAGTCCAAGTTTGGTTTCCAATGAATGTCAGATTACAACATTTGTGATGTGTCTGAATCTGGGTGTCCTTAAGTTGGGTGTGGTGGTACAAGGGAATGAAGATAATCCATTAAATGTTGTCTAGATTCACCTGTGAAATGTTTACTTCAAAATTTAACCTTAACACTTCTGCAGTTTATTTGATCAGGTCGTTAGTACAAATGCACTTAGTTATTAATAGCAGTGTCATAAACGTCTACATGGCCATTAATCTCTGTCAATGTTTACCTTTCAGGAAACCATAGATTTGAAAAAACATCATCCATGATAATGGGAATGTGAATGTAATTAAATGAATATCTGACTTGTTTCATAATGGAAATAACAGATGCAACATTAAGTAAACTATTCAAATAAATATCAATAATACTCTGTTTAGTGACCAGTTAATAAGTATTATATCTAACCATAACCATTAACCAAGGAAGATGTTCTTTCTCTTGTACAAAACAACTTGTTTTTTCTCAACCAACATATTGTAGAGCCTTTAAAACACCAAATTACAAATGCAGCCTTGTGTTTAATTTGAAAAAAGTTTTCTTACATGTGCTTTATGCGTTGCCCCAAATTTGTACCACTCTGACATTTGACCCTCTTCCTATTTCTACACTGTTTACACCCTGCTATTTGTTTTTATCTCTATGCTGACTTACCAGTCGAAGCACTATGTGGCAGAGGGGGAGGGGAGGGGCTGAAGGGCATTTTTCCCCTAGATTTCCCCTGCCCCCTAGTCACCCCCTCCCCCTAGTTGCCTCCCCAAACCAGATCTGGTATGCTAATCATTTGTATTAGAAACAGCTTCCAATACAATGCATTAAACTCTGGATGCATTCATTTTGTAATGACTCTCCTCTTCCACATCTGGTACTCATGGCGGAGTGTATAGCCTAGTGGTTAACGCCGGCGTCTCCCAGTCATGAGATCCCCGGTTCGATTCCCGCCGACAGCAATGTTTGTCGTCTGGCAAGGGTGTTGTTCAATAACAACTTCCCGTCATGGACGTTAAATGGATGTGTGCCGAGAGATTGGCTTCGGTCAGCTTGCGAGTCTAAAAGCCTTCATGGCTTCTTTCGCGAGTTCCTGCTTGCGGGAAGATCACATATACATATATACATACATACATACATTCAAAATATAGGCCTAGGCTATAGGCCTATATGTATAAGTAAACACATCTTCCAAGGGGATGCATCATGCTTTTGGTGTATTCATTTATGTAAATCGCTGCCAGTTATAAACATACAATACTTGTCAAATGATAGCACATTTTGCAGATCTAAGTCAATTTACTGTACTTACAGAAAATTGAGAAGGGTCTAAAATCCTAGTCTTTTCAGTATGTTTTGTAATATTCACAAGGGTGCTCTTGTGCAGATATATCGAGGTGTGGTTGCATCTTTTGGTTAGTGAAAGGAGGTCGGTCTTTATCTTCTCCACTCCTTATATGGACATGGATAGGATCAGAGAGAGGAAATTGGAAAAGTGGCCTTGCTTTAAAAGAAACAAAAAACCACATAATGAGATTCATTGTTTCAATCCTGACATTGGTAAAATTTATTTAAATACATTGAAAGTATGGTTTTGTTCATGTGGTGTGGCCTATCACATGATGATTGTTGTTTTATCTTTTACTTTCTTGTTGTAAGGAAGGGAATACTCTTTTAAGCGATGTGACCCAGGATTGTCAAAATGAAGCTCATTGTTCCTGTCAAAATGCCATGAGACCTGAATATTATTAAGCTCTGTGGTAGGGTTTATCAAACTTTGTTCTTGTCTCTGTCACCAATTTAGTCCAGATGGTCTGTTTTAGTATCAGTCAGATTGGTAAGCAACTTCTATCCGCAGTTTAATTCACTGAACATTGTTACTCAGGGATTCCAGTGAGAATCATTTCAGATCACATTGTCTGTCAAATACTAGTGATCAATAACATAAATGATGTTATAAATGATGATGTTGACATCTAGGTGATGCAGTCACATCAAACATGTATACTGTACTTCTGAAGGGTATATGAGACAGACTTTGTTATAATTTTGTTAATCACGTTTTCAGTGAGTCCAATAATTATTGTCCCCCCCAAAAAAAGAAAAAGAAAAGAGCTGAGCAGTTATTTACAGTAGATTATCAGAACTAGTTAATGCTATGATTGGAATAATTTTCTTATTTCAAGAAGTCCAAATAAGCCCGTACACACTCCTACAGGCTTTTCGTTGCAATGTCTGCTGTGAGTTGACACATTTCCTATGAAAATAGTAAAGTACAGTATATCTCTTTTGTTACGGTCATCCTGTTACCCTTGCTCATTTCTTATGTATAATATTATGTACGTACCAAGTTTTTATCTGTGTTACTCCTTCGTTGGAAAATTACAGCCGATTTTTCTCTTGTACATGTTTTTTACAGATTCCTATTCCGTTCGCCAAGAGGAACAACTCAACAGAATCACCAAATATGAAGTAATTACACCACACAGACTAGAAGGAAGGCAAAGAAAACATGTCAACACATTAGACGAGGTAAGGAGAAAAAAGTAGGGAGGAGTGGAGAAAAAGTGGTTCTATTTTTGCTCTTTGAGATATCAATTTTGGGTGATACATCTATATGTGTTATGTTGGTTGCCATCCACTCCATGTTTCCTTTTATAGCTTAAACCATATTGTGGTTTTATTTGAGAGTTTCCGTTAATTTTTGAAAGAGTAAGTAAAACTTAATTTCTAAATTAACTCCGTTTTCAGAAATTTTTCAAAATTGTCAAAGATGTTCGTGAATTTGTAATATGAAGTTGAAATATTTTCAGATTTGAAATTTTACTTTCCTTTTATTGATAAAAGTAAACAAACAGACAAGTTGAGGGATATGAAAATAAACAGCCAAACTCAACTACTGTTATCTGAAATGTCTGTGAGTGTGAGCAACTGGTTTCGAGTTTCGTAAAACCTGGTGGGAAGGTGATCGAGTTGTAATAATAACAATAATAATTATAATACAGTGGATTTAAAAAGCCCCAAATCATAAACAAGAACTAGCTGCTCTAAGTGCTTAATAAAACAAGTCAATCACAATCAAAAGAACAAGCAAAGAAATGAATCATATCATATATATAATGTGTAAAAGTAAGTTGGCCTGACGTTTCGATCCTAGCAGGATCTTCTTCAGAGGCTAAATGACAAGTACAGTAACAGAAGGGACAAAAACACGCACAGAAAACAGACAGGTTAATGAGCACGGTGACCACAATGAGATGGATGAAAGGGGATTATAAGTAGACAATGGATGGTGAGAAGAAAGCAACAGGGAAAGAGGAGAGGTAGGAGATAAACAGTGGAGGGACAAAGAGAGGATTAAAGGAACAGAGTAGGGAGTAAACTGGAGAGGGACAAAGACAGAAAGGTGTGGAGAAAAAAGGAGGGGAAGAGAGCTGTGGGAGGATGAGTGAAAAGGGGGGGGGGAGTGGGAACAAGGGGAGAAGGAGTGGGGGACAGAAGAAAAGTTAGTCATGTCCTTCCTGAATGTTCAGCCCATGAGGTTGAATGGTGCGAAGGCGTTGCATCCAGAGCCTCTCTCTGCTGATTCGTACTAGGTCAGGGCGGCTACCTAAGGATTCAGTCCCCTGTAGGGACATGTCGTTAATGGTATGGTTGGGAAGGTTAAAATGTATATATATACTATACTCCTTACCTGCAGTGCAGGGATATTTTGGGAAATTGAAAGTTCAGTAAAACTGTAACTACGTGTCCATTTCAAAATTGATAATGTAACTTTATTTGTATGCCTGTGTCGACTTCCCCATTTCTTTCTTGCTTATATCATGAAATTTAGGCAAAAGGTACGTGTGTACAAAGTTGTACCCCAGTATGAATATTATTCTATGTAACAATGTAACCACATATTTGAACAGCACAGAGTACAACGTCCTTTTAATAACCCTGTGGCTTTTCCATTGAACTCCCCCCTTTTATTTTTTGATGATCTTGCACAGCCAATCTTGATAACTATTGCAGGCAGGCAGTACGTGCTGTAGCTGACTTAAGGTGCTTCAGCGTTTCCGTATTATTCAAGTTTTGGTTTCTGTGAATTGAATTAAAAACAAATAAACATGAACGATGGAGGGAATTTTTTTGCCACTGATTTCATTTTGATGGTTATCTTGTCCAGAGACAAATTGTCACAGTGTTGAATTCTCATATGACCAAGTTGAATTCATTGTTGTATTGTACATGCTATCTTCAAGTTGGTACAGACAGACAAATGTACACTCTCCATCTTGCGTACTACTCCACATTTTGTGGTCCTGCAATAATTCTGGTCGCATTCCTTACCCTCGGATACCACAAATTGCACAAATATTAATGCTTAAACTGATGCAATCAATTATTTCCAGTATTACATTCAAATTTTAAGCATATATATCTATGTAATTAAGTGTACCATTTTAGAGGTATATATAGGCCTTCCACTTTTTACCACATTTTGGAAATTGGTGCAACATGTTCACAACTAAATATTTCAGTGGGAGAGAGTGGGCTAGATGCCTACAGCAACTTTGGGTGGCACTGAAAGCTTGACTGACACTCATCACATGACTAGAATTATTTGTTTAGGGCAATTATGATGACCCTGACACATGCTAACATAAATTTATGTTATTTATCTTTGCATAGCGACCAGGAAAAAGTATTTTTTCCATGAAAATAAATGTTGGTTATGTTTTTCAGACATAATCTGTCATCATAAATTTTCATGTTCAACAGAATGTAGGTCTTCATATTAGAAAATGACATTTATAGGTCTACCCAACTTTTGACAATAAAGTGTACAGATATGCATGGAGAATGTCAAAAGTGATCCTCAAGAAAAAATAAATTATGATTTGTGATTTATTACTGTTCCTCCATGAACATAAATGCCATTTTAGTATTTATTGCAACTGTATTCCCCTAAATTCCACAGTACACATCAAGATTGGTTTCAGTTTCACTAACTAATCAAGTTACAAAGTTTCTAACTATCAAGTTACAAGTTTCTATTTTTTTTTTCTAAAAAAATGATTGCCCAGCTCCCCCCACCCAAGGATGTTGACAGTTAGGGGGGGTGGGAGGAGGTTACAGGGCTTTCAAATTAACCATAAATATTTGTAGTTTCTATGGTAATTTGTCTTAATCAGGGCATATGGAGATCTACTACTGTAGCTGTAGATTAAACTTGTTTGAAAATCAACTGTTTGTAACTTTCCAATAAATTTACAAAGAGCATGAACAACTATGATGTGATGAATTTCAAAAAAGTTTTTACAATAAAAATGTCAGCAGTCTTGACAATTTTAAGCTCAAACTTTGATCAGTGGAAAAGCTCAACTTGATCTATGGCCGAAAATGCTGCCGATTATGTGTTACTAAATTGTACTGTGCTTTTCTTCAGAGGTGTCTTAGAGCCAGGTCCAGACCTGGGCACAATAAGGTCACAGGGTTTCTTTTTGTGACTACATATTTTTCCGGTCCTCATCTATAATTTCCTGGGTCCCTAGTTGACCCTTCTGTCAGTCTGTTGCCAGATAGCATGTTCAGTCAGTCAACACATGTAGTTGTATAGTAAGTCAGGAAAAACTGCCAGCATTCCTTGGTTACAGTATGTGGCCCCAAAGGGACAATTTTGGAAGACTTAAAAATATTATTCAGACTTAGGAGACCATATTTGGTGTGATGTGTATAAAAGCCATAATCGTCAAATACCATCAACATTTTATGATTGTAATGAAATTGACAAATTTTTCCACGTAACATTTGCAATTTCATGAAATAGTGGATACTGTGAAGTATAAAGTCGACATTTCCCCATTTGGTTGTCACATACATAAGAACCACAAAGGGGTGGAACGGTTGAAACATGTTTCCTCTGGGTACTATTATTATCAATCTTATTTATTGGGAATGAAACTGATAGAAAACACATTAATGTGGCTGTAAAATAATAATAAAAAGAATATGACAAAAGCTAAACAACATTGTCATGAATGTTACACCTTACTCCTGAGTCATGTTTTGGAATCATTAAATGTTACAATCTCTCAGGGATTTGAAATTTGCAGAAACAATACCTAAATGTGCTTTTCTAGGTAAAAGTAAGAAAATAGTAAATTGATATGGATTGGCAGAAAAGGGTCAGTGTAGGGAAGGGTCACAAAGTCTTTGAATTTGAACAATGATGAATATTGTGAATCCATATCCTCATTCCTCACTCTACACACATCTATACCTACCCCTGTGCGTGTGCATTCTCAAATCATCCCCCCCCCCCCTTGAATATTGTAATTTATTGAATGAATTTTAATTTACCTCTTTCTGTGAGCTACCCAGGTGCTCTTCATCTCTTCATAGGTTGCAATTTTATCGTTGGAGCAATTAGGCAGTCAGTAGCAATAAAAGTCTCAACAGAGTATGAAATATGAAACAAGTAAAAATTATGGCATATATGACATCAGTCTCCAGCTGATCACATCTGACAAGGGGGTGAGCCTGAGGGGCTTAAAGAAGGGAACAGTGTGGTAGGTAAGGTACAAGCAGAGAGGTTAACACAGGTTGCATATAGACCCTGTGGAAAGATTATACATTACTAATAAATATTATCCATCTCTTGTGCATGAACTTTGTTATTTTGTGTTAAGTACAGTTGTTGGGGTTGGAAAGGAATGGGGATGGAACCGATGAAAGGGGGAGGGTCCGTTGGGGGGGGGGGTACTGTACGTAGGTTAGGGTAGTGACAGCAAAGAAATGGACTGAAAAGTAACTGTTTGTGAGTTAATTTTAGGTGTGGTTGAAGGGGTGCAGACTTAGACAAAATTGTGATTGGACATCAATTTGTGGACTAGTATCATGGTTAGTCCAGGTTGGCACAGTCTGTGACTCTGTGCAGCATTTATACTTCAGTGTCTGGACTATGACTGTCATACTCCATGTGTGGCATCCTCTATTTCACACCGGTGCCATCCATTTACAGTCCTGGCACGCACATTTCCTGGATACGGAACAAAACTTTCCAAATTTTGTAGAATACAAGTTTTCTTCATCACAACATGTTTACCGACAGTATTTAAGCATGAGTAATATTGACCTGATTTTTACCAACCTTTTGTTTCAGTTTGGATAAATAATATTTGCCTGTGAAATTTGGTAAAGGCCATTGTAGATTGTAGAGATGATTGGTTGTTTACTTTTTGAACAATTCAATAGAGTATATATGTGCAGATAGCAAGAGCTTGTGTATTAATTAGTAAACAGCTGATAACGATTGCTTTCAATGTTGTACATTATTACAGTTCTGTAAGTAAATGTTGTTTGATTGAACAGCACTGCACACAAGTGCAGTCGACATCAGATTAAGTGTTTTTTTTCAAGTGTGATGATCAAGAGCTTGTGCAAATATTAGTTAATTATGCTTCCAAACTTTTTCAGGTATATATACAAAGTTGATTGTTTAGAGAACACTGTGTTAAAGTGTACTTTGAAATGGTAAATCATAGAAAAGGTCAAGTTTACCATCCTTAAAAATTAAAGGTAGAGACAATACATGATACATGGATTATCCTTTGATCTGACATTATTGGTGTTTACAAGCTTGTTGTGATCATAGAAAAAACTGCCAGTATAGTAAGTCATTTACACATAAACTTATGCAATGTGTTTATTTAGCCTACTGTACAGTAGGTGAGAATAGCATCTGACATATGTACAGTAAGGTCTAATAGCCACAGCATTGTGTGGTAGATCTTGCTCTTAAAAGTGTTTGTTAGAGTTGTGAATTTTTACTCGTTAGTACTCGTTAGTACTCGTTAGTTTACTGTCTGCATTTTGTAGCGACACAAACAAAACGTCACTTGCAAGCAACAGAAAGGTAGAGACAACACATGATACATGGATTATCCTTTGATCTGACATTATTGGTGTTTACAAGCATGTTGTGATCATAGAAAAAACTGCCAGTATAGTAAGTCATAAGACTGATTCTGTCCAAACATTAAAAGAAGTGAAAACAAGGAAGCCCAACTTTATTATTAAAGGAAAAACTGCAAGAAAGGACACAGATGTACATGTTGACCTAATGGTGTCTTGTTCATGGTCTCTAATCCATGCATGCGAAATTAAAAAAGGAAGCAAAACAGTTATGATGAAATTCAGTTACTACTGTATTAACTGTGCATTCGTATGGTCATGAAATTAAAACTGATTGCGTCCAAATTTTAGCCATTACCGATCAGCTTGGAAAAACTGTCACGAACCAAAGGCCGACCGGAAACGCTAAAGTTCTGTGTGAGTCATACATCAGAGGCTATTCCAATTATAAGCGTTTCATCAAATATCTACTAATGTGAGAAACAGAGTGAACGGGTAAAAAGAAGGAGATATGGAAGGATGGGTAGAATATAACCATTAAACACTGCACTGACATATTTATTCACATTTTCAGATACTATTTCTGGCTAAGGAATGTCTCTGAGCTGTCCTGACATGAAGACAATAAGTTTGTAGATCTTTATAGGTAAAACGTGAAAATAGTAGATGACTGCACACTGTACTCTGTATGGTAGAGACACAGATAATACTGTTTAGGTAGAAAATTTAGTGGTCAAATAAAGAACTTGTTAATTGTTATGAGTAGATGCAAGCCCTCAATCCTCATCATATTTCCCTTCCCTTCAACCTAGATATCCCTTAAAATTATCAAAGTATATTATATCACATAAAGTGGTGGTTATTTAAATTTGTTGGAAAAAAAAAAAAAAAAAAATTAAAAATTCCAGTAGCCTTTTCTTTTGGCTTGTTTTCTGAAATTCATCAGCAAACACTTTTAACTTGGAATCTTTCCAAACCAGCAGTGGGAGTAAATTTTGCAATCGTGATAATTCTCAAGATGAGGTTATCGTTTTCAATTTTTTTTTCCCAATTTAATACAATACATATATTTTCCACCACAGGGTCACTGTTTGGCAAGAATTGAAGTCTGAACTTTGTCACCCAGACACTTTTTTTTCATAAAAAAGAAAGAAAGAAAATGCAAATATGGCTATTGATAAAAATTTTCGATCAGCTCAATTTAAGAGCTTCTGCCAAGGCTAAAATATATTGTGAACTAAATTTTGGTTGAGAAAGGTATATCAGGACAACACCCTTGGCTTATCGTCCTTGGTAACGTCCAAGGACGAATCATTAATATCCTTGGTTGCAAAGTTGTGAACATATGCAGTATATTTCCTATCACCAAGAAACAGTTACAGACTTTACAGTATTTCGTACCAAAGGAAAAGTTGAAGGCTAAAATCTTGCTTGCACAGCTCTTATTTTCCTGCACTTCACAAAAGTTTGCATTCGATTATTTGTTGTTCTTTGTGATATTTTCAGCAGGTTACCAGCAGTCAGATATATTATACTGTATAGCTCATCATTAGTAGCATTGTTAAGTGAAATTAGCTGCTTATAAAGTAATAAGTAAACCAAACAATCTTAAAAACATCTTAGAGAAAAAAAAATGTAATGTAAGGTCCATTTGCTTGATGTTTCATATTCATGAGGTAAGTTTTGTATGTTTGAAGGTTTCAAGGCAAAGTGAAGAAAAAAATATAGCTACAGTTGGCTTTGTACACAAGATCTACCACATACCTCAGCCCACCTAGCACAGGACAATGAACCTAACTTATAATCCATTTACCAGAGTACTTCTAATCTCTAATCGGGGAGAGATTTAATGGCACTGAGGTTAACCCTGACTTCTCCATCTTTTATCAAAGTTATCACCACAGGGTATTATTTGCTGTTTGGACTTACAAGGATTACCATTCATACAGGAACTGTCCTCTTTACCTGACCAAACATATTTAAACCCTAACACTTCCTGAGTCACACCATACCCTGGGTTTTAATCAAAAGACCTTTTATGTGGCTTTTTTATGTGGGCTGCAATTCATGTAGTCCAGGAAACTCAACTCTGTATTACCTTCTGTTAGATCTTCTCTGTTTGGTAGTTAAATGTTTTGTTCGGTCAGGATTTGTAAATGGTTTCATTCATTATCAAAGGGATATTCTCCTACCATTCACTTATAAATAGTAGATTTCCATAAAATTGTGTCTGGTCTGTATAAAAACCACTCCTTCAATGTCAGTCATTCTGTATTCATAAAAGCCTACAGCTGTATCTGTTTGAATGAAGTCTCTAGTCACTGTCTTGTGGACAACAGTAAAAAGACTGTGTACGGTGTCTGTGCTCCTTGTAGTATACAGTTCTTAGTACTGTAAGAAGTCCTCTTGTCTTAAATGCAAAAGAAAGTTTGACTGAAGACTAACTACAGTATGCACTTCCATTTTCCATGTTCATGAAAAGGTAGGAATTTAAGAGATATATAAGAAATCACATTTATTTGACAAGACCACAATATGTACTGTACCACAGACATCTCATAATTAGTTGGCAATTTCTAAAAATTTATGAAATAACAAAATATGATTGAAGATATGCATGCAGTAGTATATATTCAAT
>KN885315.1:4799-18329 GCA_000934455.1 Apostichopus parvimensis
TTGAAAAACACACTGCAAATTATTCTTCTTCCAGTAGGTGCCCGAAAAATTCTCAGCATATTGCCCGAATTTTCACCAAAAAATATGGTTGGGGGGTTCAGCCCCCCCCCCAGCCCCCCCACCTCCTACGCCTATGGCTATTGGGGATGTGGTAGACTTTTTAATGGCTATGTTTGAGGAGGGGAAGCTAGGGGTTTTCCGACCGCTATTTGTGTTATCCTCACGGAGTTGCCAGTGCTTGATCTCTGGATCTCCTGGTCCATGCCATGGCGTTAAGCGGCCAGAGCTTATGTCCCTGGTCCCATCATTGACCACCTGGCTTCTCCCCCTTTTGAGCCATGTCTTCTTGTCCTCTGTTTGAATTGTCTTTGAATTGTCAACTCGACGTCGGAGCGCCCTCCACACGCTGTCGGTGATGCCAGGACACATGAGATTTGAACTGCATGGGGTGCCTCTGGTCTTGGACCCGTCCTTCCTGTCGAAGACCCAGGCGGTGGACTTCTTACTGGTGTCTATCTTCTTAGCTTCTATTGATACATTCTCCTCCATTGCAGAGGATAAGGTATGGTGCACAGTGCACAGTATGGTGCATCCTCCCCACATGCCAGGGTTTTTGGGTGGTATTGAAAGACCAGGCCAAGGCACTTGATCAGGCCAGTTTGAAGTGGCTAGACCAGCTGCCCTTTGCAAGCTACAGTATAGTTGGTGTTATTTTTTTGTGTGAATTGAGCGCCAATGGTACAAGTAAATGCATAAGTAATTTGTCCAGAAGGTAAGTCGTTCCCTCGTAAGTAGCTCCGTTACTCAAGTGGGGATAGTTTCCTTTATTGAGCTATTAAAATATGCAAATTCAATCCAGTCTTCTTCATAATTCTCTAAATAGTAATAGTATTTTAAGCTGTTATTGAATTTAATTTGCTTCAATCTGACGTTACGATACTGATTAGAAAATACATCAAGCTACCTTATTTTAGTCCATAAAATATGCCCAAGAAAATGATTAAATTTGAGAAAAAAAATCTTTTCACAATCATTAGTGATACATTTTATTAAATTGCTATAATCCCCCCACCTAACTGTCCAATACTCTGAAACTTCTTTATGAGATCTTGATGCTTTTAGTTTAATTTCTTAAAAGTATTCAAAAGTTATTGATTCCTGTTCATAATTTTTCATATGTAACAAGTTGAAGGACACAGACCAGTTTTGAAGACGCCTGTTGGAGAGAGGAACAGTCGTTACATCAATGCTTCATTGATGGATGTGAGTATCTTCATTTTCTTTGGTAATGGAGTGAGAAAACCTTTGGAGTTTTTGGTTGCTTGTACAATATAAAACATTACCCTTTGAAAACAGAAGCATTAAGGTTCTGAAAAAAACATTGACAATATATAGTAAGTTATTGGAAAGTTTCACTAGGAATACAATTTTATTGTATGGAATTAAATAAGGTGGCTAGCTTAGGTTATAGTTTGGTAGCAGCTTTGACAAATGTTTGCTATGGTCTATTAAAAGTTCAGCGGGCAATGGATGTGTGGGTATCTCTATACCTACTATAGGCCTACTGTTTCCTGCAAGTTTTGTGTAGATGTGCAGGTAATGTAAGTGTTAATACTTTAGGTTGTAACTGGTCATTTAATTGGTTTAGGTTTTGCATTAAATAAAAATGGAATAATGACCTATGCCACAGAAAAGTTTCATCATTAACACGTTGAGCAGGCTTATTGTATTCTCAAATGTTTTAGATGCAGTATGTCATGAATTGTATTTTTTTTGCATAAGATATAATAATATTAATAATCAGCAGTTATTTTATATTTTTACGAAGCTTATTTGAAACGACTTCAAATGTGGGAGAACCCGCAAGGGCTGATGAATTACAACTTACAAGTCTGGTGACTTCCAATTCAACATTTAAATTCAAATTTGGAATCCTTTTCAATTTAGAAGTCATTTCAGATAGGAAAACCTTAGATTGTTCTTGGATGAAAAAAATACCTAACTATGACCCGGCAGGTATCAAGCCAACCTTCTGATTGCTAAGCCTCATTGCTTCAAATTCCACCGCCTTTTTCCACTCGGCCACAGCACCGGTATATGGTGGACCTCATATGATCAAATGGACTGTCTAATATTTTTTTAAATCATTTCATTGATAGTTGTATTTGAGTTCCTTCATGTTGTTGCCTTTCCTGTAGTGGACATCAATAGTTGTATTTGAACTCCTTCACCTTGTTACCTTTCCTGTAGTGGTCATCAGTAGTTGCATTGGAATTCTTCACCTTGCTACCTTTCTTGTAGTGGTCGTCATTAGTTGTATCTGAATTCCTTAACCCTGCTAATTTTCCTGTAGTGTTCATCAGTAGCTGCATTTGAATTCCCTCAATTCGTGACCTTTCCTGTAGTGGACATCAGTAGTGGTATTTGATTTCCTTCACCTTGTTTTATACCTTTCCTGTAGTGGTCAGCAGTAGTTGTATGGGAATTCCTTCACCTTGTTACATTTCCAGTAGTGGTCTTCAATAGTTATATTTTGATTTTTTTTTTACATTCCTACCTACCTGCCGTGGTCACCAATAGTCATATTGTATACATCTCCAGGCAACAATGTAATGTTATCAAATTTGTGATATTCCTTCACCTAGTTATCTTTCCTGTAGTGGTCATGTTGTATTTGAGTTCCTTCACCCTCTTTAATACCTTTCCTGTAGTGGTCATCAGTAGTGGTATTGGAGTTCATTCACCTTGCTACCTTTCCTGTAGTGGTCATCAGTAATTACATTACAGTTACATTTCCAGTAGGGGTCTTCAATAGTTTTATTTGGATTCGTTCACATTCCTACCTACCTGCAATGGTCATCAATAGTCATAATGTATACAACTCCAGGCAACAATGTCTTGTTATCAAATTTTTGAAATTCCATCACCTATAGTTACCTTTCCTGTAGTGGTCATCAGTAGTTGCATTTGTATTCCTTTGTACTGCTACTTTAGGGTAGCATACCTACACCTACAGTACTATGTAACTGCACTAGTTATAGATCTACATTAATTTACTGTATATGACATCTTGTTGAGTTTGCTAGCATACAGCACTTAATTCTGACATACAAACGTTAGGTTATCTTTCCATCTCCAGGGTTACAAGAAGATGGACTTTTTCGTAGCTACTCAGATGCCTCTGAAGAATACTATTCTGGACTTTTGGAACCTTGTTTGGGATCATGAGTGCAGTGTTATCATCATGCTCAATGAGTTGGATGATAAGGTAAAAGTGGAATCTCATTTTTTGGAGTTAGGCATTGTAGGGCCAGTGGTTAGTTTACTTTAATGCTAATGAAAGCTCATTTGAAACCTACCTATGGGATGATCATGAATGAACATTGGTGTATACCAAACCATCTATTTTCCGTGAGTGTTCAGAGAACTAAAGGTCAGGTGTATAACTGTCACATCCATAAATTCCTGCTACTGGCCACTCAATGTTTCTCAATGTTTCCCTATCTGATGTACTAGAGTGTATGTCAGCATCTGACCACTTTCTCAAATAATAATAAATAATAAGAAGAAGAATGACAATCATGATGATGATGATCAGTGCAGCTATGATGAGCAAAGTTTCTCATTTTACTATTCAACCATTCAAAGTGCAAAGTCTTCCACAGATAAGAAACAACAAATCCACAGAAGTCTCTGTTCTGCAAAGCTGCATTACTTCTCTAAATAGAGAGATATCTAGCTATAGATATTCCTTACCCTTCTTGAATATTCAGAACAGCACTGCCAGTTTGGCATTTTAAATGCAAACATGAAGAAATTGCCACTTTTCAAATTTCAATGGGGGGTGGAGGAAATGAAAGGGCTGACCACACAGAAAATTTGTATATTTATTTAAATGGCCTTCAATTTGAGAGAAAGTTGCTGAAAATTTGAAATATTCCCAATTTCATGTTGTTCAGTTCGACTCAAGTTTGTAAACAGGCAGCAACATTGGAAATGTATTTTGACCATGTTCCACATCCTAAAGCTCATCTAACAGATCCCAATTGCATAGCATTGCAGACCCACACAATTCCTTGCCACATTCAGTGTTCAATTATAATAAAATAATGGTTAAATTTGTTGTTGACATTTGCCACCTGGTTGGTCGTTTCATTTGGATGATTGAGCTACAGAAAAACTGGCAAACCTGATCCAGGGGGGCATCCATTTCTGTTCACTTTTAGCTAATATACTGTACCTAGTCCTGTAGATAATCTACTATGAATATTTACGCAAAATGAATAGTATTTTATAACAGTTTGTAGCAGTTAAACAACTGCTACTTGAAATCTTAGATCTGTGTGTATTTTATCAGCCAATTTATTCTTTGTTTCTCCATCACATCACACAATAGAGCTAGCATCCAAATGATGTAGGGAATAATTCATGCAGTTAGTATAGCAGTTTTTGTACACAGAAACCGTAGTATTCTGTAAAAGTTCAGATCCTTTGAAACCGTTACACAAGATTGATACTGTGCCTCATTGTCATTATACTATTTGAGAGATTTAAGAAATAACCGTTTGTTGTTTCCTCCTTTGTGGCACTATCGCTGTTGCACTCTAATAAGGTGATTTCTATCCATTTAGTGTTTAGTACTACTGTTATTGTTTTATGAAAGTAAATGTATAAAAAAAATTATAAACTAATAACAATAATAAATTCTTTATATTATAGAGTGACCAATATTGGCCAGAGTCTACTTCTGTCACATTCAGTTCGTTCACCATCAAATCACTCTCTACTGAAAATCGTGGTACTATTTGTGTTCGCAAATTTGAGATTACAGACTCAGCTCTGCAGGTTAGTTCTTCGCAAAACCAACATAAACAACTATAAATCATGAAATATTTGGAATAAACTAGAGAAATCACAAAATTGGAAAGAAACATTTTTCATTCATTCAGATGTTAATACTTTGTCTGCTTTTTCTTTTATTCATATCTTTTCTGTTCATCCATAATTAACTTCAAAGACCTTTTCTATACACATGTACCATTAATGAGCATTAACATACTGATATTCTTTTCTTTTCCTCTAAATATTGTAAGAAATTACGCACTGTGATGCAGATACAGTGTCTGGGTTGGCCAAATAATGAGACAGTCAGTAACTCATCTGAGCTTTTGCTGAATTGCGTTCATCAGCTCAGCCAGTGGCGCAAGGAAAGAGCTGTTAATCGTGTCCTGGTTCATTGCATGTAAGTTCTGTGTGATAATATGATCTCTATAACATGGCAGGTTTTTACTTAACCAAATTCAAAGAAAGGTCCTGTTGATGATGAAATGTCATTTTGTGTTATAATGACCAAGGCCTAGCTGCTAGCTACATGTGTTAGCAAAATATAGTCTACCTTGTATCAAATATATTATTACTTTCAATTGGCATAGTTTTTACCCCTATGAGTAGAGTTATTTACAGCCTACTTATTAGTTTTATAGCCTTATGTTATGTAGGTCATATTTTATTGTAGTCTACATGATCTATTCCCATCGCCAGAGGTGAGTATAAAACCTATCATTATTAATGGCTAGTAATTTATAGCTTTATTAATAGAGGAAATATTATAAGGTGATGGAAGTGTATCTTTGAATATGTTATGCTTGTTGAGGATGCCCCTATTATCCTTTCATCAATTTATGCTTGATGCACTATCATATTCACATTTATATTCCCACCCACTCCCTCCATTGTACTATTTACCTACAGGAATGGTGTTGGTAGGACCGGTGTCTTTTGTGGATTAGTAGCAGCTTTGGATCAGGCACAAGCAGTCAAGGAGGTTGATATATTCCAACTCATAAGCAACATGCGTTCAGCTCAGCCACTCATGATCCAAAACCAGGTATGTACCTGATGATCTGTCTACTTCAATATTTGTAATTAAATGGCCTTATGATGCCACATGTATCCCCAGGTCCTACTGCTACTTGTTCAAGGAGGGTTTTTTCCTGAATTATAAATTACTTTACAATACCAACACTCAATTAATTCTGCAGCACCTGCATAAGAGATAACCAGACCAGGTATTTGATAAATATATGATGATCCAGACGTTATGGAAAATAACCAGTGAGAACAATTGTCAGTTTATTGCACCCATTTTCAGAGAGGAAACTATACTCTGAGAATCCATTCTAAACAGTGTATTAGCAACATGTGTAAATCAGAGAGGAAGCAAATTGTTCAAGGTAGAATGTGTTATGTTGTTAACTTGTGTAATTAGAAATGATTATATGTTTGCAACCGGTATGGCAATTGGGAATTTTTGTGTATTGTCTGTCATATAATATTTTCATAGGATGTCATTGAAATTATAACTTCCTTGGTTTAATGACCATTTCATGAGGTATAAAGGGTCTAACTAATTTTTCTATCAATGTTTTACTTTAACAGGAGCAGTACCAGACTATATTTGATGCAGTGCTGATGCACTTAGAGACTGGAAATGGCACAGACGAAAACTTGTGAACTTGATCAGAGCAATCTAGCTTGGCAGGGATTGGTGGCCTAGAGTGGTTGTAACTATATATCCCCAGAAGAGAAACAAACAGGATGTAATGATTTTTCTCAGTGTTTGATTTTATGCTATTCTTACAATGTCTTACTGGGTACATTATGTATTTATGGATTTCATTGATAAGTTCTTATTTGGTGACACAATTTCAACTCACAGTCCAGAATTGCCAGGCAGTTATAGACATTTGAGACACTCAAAATATTTGTTCCGTTATTTGCTATTATTTGTCTTCGGTATTATCTTCAGTATTATCTTCAGTATGATTTAAATAACTTTCTCACAATTTGTGAAGTGAAGTGTTTCAGGCCTTTCTAAGTCATTTTTTTTTCTAAGTCAAGTTTGTAGAGAGTGTATTTTAAACTCACATCTGCTACTTTGAGTATTGTAGATGCTGTTATATGGTAAAGTTAAACGATAGAATTAATTGTTCTTGTTTTCCTTTGAATTCATTCATTTTTATTATAACTATATCTATGTCTTTTAAGTTTTTAGTAAGTTAAGTATGTCATGCATATGTCGTGTGACAAAAGGAATATTGGAGGAGGAAACTGGTGAAGTGCGATTAAGTATTTCCTTTTTCTGTTTACAATTGGAGGTAATATTGATAAGAATAAAAAAACAAGTCCAATGGGTTATGTAACAAAATCATTCAGACTGCAAATACACCTTTTCCTTCGGTAAATATAAAAGAATTTCAGTTAACTGTTTCATTTTTATTTAATTAGATGTTTAATTTAAACTTAGCTAGTATGGAAATAACAAAAACGTCATAGATTCATATATAAAATGGTACTACCACCATTGAGAAATAAGATGCAAAGTGGAATATATATAGGAAATGCAATCATCTAGTCGACATTTGTTAACCAGAAAACCAATACTGTAATAGCTACCATCACATTTTTTGCTCAAGTAATTTTCATTCCCATGAAATTCACTCACTTGTTGTAAATATATAGTTGGGCTCATATGCCTATAGACATTATGCTTACCAGACTTCCAGTATGAAAATTGTTTGCCGGGTTGGATCCAGGATTTAAAAAAAAACCAGGGTGTTACCCTGAGGTTTTTGAAGTCCGACTCACATATTGAGGTGTTCTATTGTACCTCTCCCACCTAAACAAATTGGAAAAGGTGCATTCTGGTGTATTCATATTACGAGTTTAAATTATGTCTATGATTAGGTCTTAATGAAAGATTATTCTAAAGTTTTTGATGAAGTCAAAATTGGTTGCATACTAATCTAACATTAGCATAATGAACAAAGTTAACCCTCTTCTTTTATCAATTTTTTTACATTTCCTTCTGTTGTATACAGCTTTTTTATTTTCCTCTTTTTGTGTATATGTTTATTTCTTACTATTCAGTCTATTTTATTTTACCTTGGATGGTTTACGGCTTCAACGTTCACTATAAGGGTTGTTATTCTTTTACAATAAAAAAGATGAAAATGAATCTACTCATATGCTGATGCACCCACTTTAAAGTAGAAACTGGGGTGCAACATTTTTGGAGAAAGTTTTTGTATATGTTTTGTTGCTATAGGGTCACAGTTGTTTTCTTCAAGTTCACATTTGGGCAAGAGATTTGCACTAAAATTATCATATCTCAAAATATCTCTTAGCATTGATTAAAAATTTAAGCATAGTGATATTTCTCTTTTACATGTAAAGAAACTACCCTTTGAAGTATATGGTGTTGGAACAAATTCTTAACTCATATCGTTTCCATTTCACAACTAATAATATCAGAAAAAACCCATTATGACACATTGAATTGATCTGTACACACAAAACTACCCTTGGCTGCATAGCTTGTAAAGCTCAGTTGATGCCTCTGAGGTTGGTATCGTATTTTATATGCTTAGTGAATCACATAATTTAGCATCATTCAACATTTTTATTTGAATTTCCATGATGCACTTTAACCTTTCTTCCTTTTTTTGTTGTCTTTCCATTTTCTCACTTACATTTTGGGATTGTCTTTGTAACATGTGATTTCAAAATGCAGCAAATTCCTTTGAAAGGTTGCTGACTTTATGACCTTGTACTTATATGAAAATCAATAATTTTGGGTAGATTTCTCATCTCATGTACCAACTGTACATCAACACCATAAAGAGAAAGTATTCTTATCAGATTCATAATTATTTTTATCCAATATCAGTATGAATCATTGTTACAGCATTTTATATTTCACTTCTACTTTGTTCTGCATTTACCTTCTTTCCCCCTTTTCAATCTATATTGCCATATTTGGCAATTTATTGTCTTAATTTCCATTCCTACTTTTATTCTACATTTTTATGTGCTTGTTCTGGGCAGCTGATATTCCTTCTGAAATGTAATGCATTAAAAAGATAAATACTTATGTGTTCATATTCATGAACAACAGGTTTTAAATAATTGTGGTTTATTAGTAGTACATAGTTGGCTTTTACCATCAATAGATACAAAATCATAAAGGAGAGACGATGTCTAATCCTACAAACAACTTTCTAAGCCAACTTCTAACATTGTAGAAACAATTTCTAAAACAGATTGATCTTTTTTTATGTTTTCATGTAGATTTGGTCAAGTAATAATATATTCCATAGACGAAAAAACATTCAAATTAAAAGAAAAAATAGCACTGAAATATAAATAAAGATTTGTACTCTAAGGCTAGAGACTTGACTTGCATGTAATCATACTAGCTCTGTAGAATATTTAGCGCCCATTTCGATATTGTAGTGTGTTTGTAATTTGGATTGTAGTAAAACTGTAAAATGGTTCATTTAATAGTTATCCACATTAATATTTTGGATTTTATTCAGCTGCAGGAACCCCTCTGTTATTAGGTTCAATGTGGAATGTTGAATACACAAGACAATATAATTGTTCCACTGCAAAGAATTGCAAAAATAAGCTACAAAAACAAATCAAGTTGAATACAGCTATACACTCCATTCACTCAGAGCTGACCACTGGTATGGTTATTTTGTAGTTTGTATGGGAAATCATGATAAATATGGGGTTGTGAATGTTCCCATGTAGTAATAATAATGGAAAGGAAACCATGGATGATAGAACAATCATAAACCATCATAAGTCGAGATTAGTAATTAGAATCAAATTTGTTTTTGCAATTAAATGTTTAATCATGCTGTCCAAATGGTGATTAATTTCAACGCTTTTGTCAAGGCCTGCTGGTAATGATAACGTACAGATCTGCTATCAGTGCTTAAATGGTTTAATTATTGTAAACAATGTATTAACTAGACACAGTGCTATGTAAGCTATTCATTCTGTTGTAATCGTGGTTGATTTTGGTTTGATTGTTAAAATAATTTTTGGAGGACTTTTACATATCTTGCAGGAAAAATACAAGTTTTAAGGTTTGAAAATATTTATAATCAAGCTGTTTATAAGAAACAACAGGAATATGCAGTATGTTTTTGCCATGCATCATTGAATGTTGAAATGTCCTGTATATTCTTTTCTAGTCCAGCAGCTGAAGTTACACCAAAGTAGAAATGTACACCTGCCATTGGTATATAGACAGCTGATTAACACTAGACTTTTGACTCAAACAAAATATAATAATAATAATGACTTTTAACCCAATTAATATTTATAATCAAACTGTTTATAAGAAACAACAGGAATATGCAATATGTTTTTGCCATGCATCATTGAATGTTGAAATGTCCTGTATATTCTTTTCTAGTCCAGCAGCTGAAGTTACACCAAAGTAGAAATGTACACCTGCCATTGGTATATAGACAGCTGATAGACACTAGAGTTTTGACTCAAACAAAATATAATAATAATAATGACTTTTAACCCAATTAATATTTATAATCAAACTGTTTATGAGAAACAACAGGAATATGCAGTATGTTTTTGCCATGCATCATTGAATGTTGAAATGTCCTGTATATTCTTTTCTAGTCCAGCAGCTGAAGTTACACCAAAATAGAAATGTACACCTGCCATTGATATATAGACAGCTGATTGACACTAGAGTTTTGACTCGAACAAAATATAATAATAATAATAACATTTAACCTAATTAATTATTATTCAAATTATCCTACTTATTACAATTATCCTGATTATTATGTGTAATAGCCGAGATCTGCTGGTTAAAGTCTTGCCTCCTGTTCACTTCAATTCAATTAGTTTTAAAAGGCCATAAATGAACAATCCTAACTGTAGCAAATGTTACTTATAAAGAGACAATATGTTAAGGTTCTTTAACAAAGTCCCATGTAGATTTTCAAAGATAGTAACTCTCAGAAACTTGTTTATGTTACTCTATGGATTTCAGCATTAATAATTCTACCAAATATTTACTTGTATAGCTTTTTATTCCTAGTATAAATGACACAGTATTTAAGGAAAAGCTTAGTCCTACACAACCATGTATAAACAGAATAGTTCTTTCATCATCAAACAATAAAAATGGTAAAATATTGGATGATGCAAAGGTTTCATTCACGTAGATAATACGTTAAAGCATGTAGGTGAATCCTTGCAGAGCTTCACAAATAACATTCTGTTGAGAAAAACTGGTGCAATTAATAATTTAATAGCAACATATTGCAAAATATTGCTAACATAGTAACTTATCCAGCCGTACACTTTTCCTCTTAACTATTACTTCTCAGTATCTGTGCTCAATTGCGATGAAAGGTCTGTTATCTATTCCAGAGAGTATGTTACCTACATGCAATCTGCAATCTACATGCAGTCTGTTATATCTATGCGCCAGCAATTGCAGTATTTAAGGTTATAAGATCAGTTGCTATCTATTGCCCAGTATCTGTGATTACTTAATGGGATGAGTGATTTCTTATGCTCTAATAGTTACAGTAAAAATATGGATCCTTTGTTACCTAGTTATTACCTATTTTATGTGATCAGTATATGGGATCATTTGTACAGGCCTATTACCTATTCCCCAGTTTCTGCAGTAATGCAATAAGATATATATGTGATTGATCTGTTACAACTCAATCCATATCTCAACAGTCATCCAGCAATAAATACGTGAAGTCATATATGATAAAGAGCTCGAAAAAAAAAATTCTTCTATTTTTCACTTTTAAGAAAGTTGGCTTCAAACTTTCATCATTGATTGCATACATTGTATGATAGATATATTACACATCCAGTCTTTCAGTTTTTCATAAACTTTGGTGTAATGAACTTTTGTAGCTGCTTTCTGCAAACTTTGATTTTGCTGCCAATAAAATAATAAAATGTAGAGAAAATAGAGAAAAAAAAGATGTTGATTTCATTAAACAATATAGATCGCCTATCTATAATTAGATATATCACACTATGTAAATGTTTTATTATTTTCAATTACACTTCAAGAATATGCAATTCATTCATAACAGATCTGGATTTATAACAGACACCTAGTCATCTGGAGGTCACATTCTTTTGGAGTCTATATTATATGGGATGCCACTTCTTACACATGTGAAATGGCAGTATCCATCGAAAAAACCTCATATCCACTATATCTGAAATACCAAATACCACTGTCATCTTAGACTAGTCCAGTTTGATGTATTCATGCATTTAATGCTTAAGTAAAGTTAACTTAATTGAGCAGGTTCCATATCATAATTTTTCTGGCTATTGAAAGTATTTTCCTTTTATTTTGTTTCCTTTTATTTTGTTATCTTGTATTGGGGGTATTGAAGAAATATATTAACCAAGAATGACTTGTGGAATTTTTTCCAACTGTGTTTTCTATTGTCTATTACAGTCGTTAATTTAATTGAATTACTGAGGTCAATGGATATATATGGTGTAAAGAAAACAAGGAGGGGGTGCTGTGGTGGACAATGCCAAACATTTGTAAAGTAAAGTAATAACATGAAGTAAAAGAAGTCGAACTACATTTGGTTTACTAATTGCTGTTACGGAACAGAATAGTTGTGTTTCGATGTTAAAGGTTGAAAATAAAAAACATGACACTTGAAGTTCTCCCAATACAACTACAGTCAAAAGAGTCAGAATCTGATTCTGTCCGGTATCAGTATCCTTGGGAATTACAGGCCTACTGCCAATTTGTCTAGAGTTGCGGTCAAGAGACTTTCTACTCATCTTAATGCTACAGGTATTGCTGACACAATGCAGGCAGCCTATTGCTATGGACACGGTACCGAAAAAGCTGTTGTTCGGCGTGTGCAAAATGACCTGGAATCTGATGATTCACGTGGAGCCGCAATCCTAGTTCTATTGGAACAATCTGCTAGCTTTTATACCATCGATCAACTGACACAGTGACACTCCTATAAGGAACTTGACAAAACAATCTGGAATAACTGCAAATGCATTTGCCTGGCTACGGTCGTACCTTTCTGGCCGGTTCCAGGCTGTTAAAGGTAATATAAGTGTAACCCAGGTCAAGTCCCAAAAAGAATGATTCAGAATGATTCAAACGGACTCAAGAATTTACGGTATGCTTTTGCTGTCTCCTTGTTTGCTAAAAAACACAAACAAGGATACTTAATTAGTTGTTCGGTGATAACCGAGCAACCATAAACAAATACAAAATCTTATACATTTAAATTTAAAACTACACCTTAATTAAAATAGGCCCCTTAATTAAATAGGCCCCTTTAATAAATACGCCCCTTAATTAAATACGCCCCTTAATTAAATACGCCCCTTTATTAAACCCCAAATAGACGAGCCCCGTTTGTATGACGGTGTCGCTGACTTGCCTGACCAGCTCCGACCTTGACACACCCGAGAGCTACCAGGAAGGCATCAAACCATCTATAAAGGTAGTAATTCAACCCATTAAGTACTATAAAGTATCATAGTCGCTATTGTCCAACTAAAACTACGTAACTTTTATGAGCACAACTATTTATGAAAGATAAAATAACAAGTAAATATAACACAATCAAAATATAACACGAAACCTCTCCTGGTAAAACTGCAAACGTATCCCAAGTACGG
>KN885315.1:29882-46198 GCA_000934455.1 Apostichopus parvimensis
TCATTTTATTGACAAATATGTAAGTATTTACTTGCACACGGGTCATTTTGGAGAGAAAATAACTGTAGCTTCGTACTTTTTGGTGAAATTTGGCACTTCCTGTAGGTTGTTATGGTGAAATCGTGTATTTCTTAGGGGTGTCCGAAATTCGTAGGTGTCCGAAATTCGCAATACTGACTATACATGAAGTAGCTTTCCACAGTTATTACTATATGCCATTTGTATGGCTTTGATGGAATTTTGAAATATCTAGTTCCAATTTTCTTTCACGCAATTTATGTTGGCCTACAGTATTATGTTAGCCTAGGCATAGGCTAATCATTTGTTATGTAACACTAAAACTAACAGTATGGCTTAGTTGATCTTGGCCAAGCATAATACCATTCTTCTAACATTAACACTATCTTCTTAGGTCCACTGGTCCAAATACATATCATGACGAATTTATGTATAAAAAGAAAGTTTGTTACTATTCACACAACAGTCGGGTGAATAACAATGTATACCCCAGTTTTCATCCGGCAGTTAACTAACAAATCAGAGGGAAGAACTAAGAAGTTGGAGAGTAACACAATTTCCACCCTTGATTAAGTGCCAGCAATTGGGGTTCAATGCAATCATTATTCACATTGAAACCATAGGGTGAATAACAGGTAGTGCTTCAGTGAACTTTCACACAACACTTAGCATCTTTTGGGTGAATATAAGATCAACCACATCCACAATTCAAAACATACATTACAGTGATGAGAATCAGCTTTTCTAAGTTTATGTGCCATTTCAATAACCACATCTCTCAACTAGTCTAGCTCTTATTATCTGCATCTGTAAATAACAGGGTGAGCAATTCCGTCTGCACTGTTTGCATTTAACTAGATACTGAACGTGGCTTCCAACATGGGATTCCATCTTTGTCCAGCTGCCCGGAGTATATAAGGGAATTGGTCATGTCATTTGTACGGCAGCTAGACAAATAATGTGGGCAGAACACCTGATTTTTCCATATGCTGAGTGAATAACATGTTACTTTTTTTTATTACCTGGCAGCCAAGGAAGTAGTGCAAGTGTTAGTCAATTATGTTCTGCCAACTGCCAGGTGAATAGATGTGAGCAAAAAGATAAGGCAAAAAGCTGACAAAGTGTATTCAAACTTAACAATCCAGACTTGGTTACCAGATTTACCAAAACATTGACAGTCAAGCCTGCCTTATTAATTGACTAGAGGATACATGTAATGTTATTTGCATAATCATTGATTTTGCCAATTAATGAAGCTGGTTCAGCAGTAATTACTATATTACAGTGGCCCTTGGTGCCACAGAAATGCCAGCCATAGTTAGAATGACTCCCATTGTTCACACCTTCATTGATCTCTCATGCAAATGATGTACATTTTAATTCATTTTCCAGACAGGGTTTAAAAACTGGAAGTCCAGATGTCATATGAAGAAAAGGCAGAAAGAGAATTACATGCTTGTGGCTATAATGGATTTGAACAACTCCCTTTAATAGACCCTAAATATGAAAAGCCTCAAGCAGTACTATATCCTGCCAAGTGTATCTTTTGCCCTCCATATGGTGCCCAGTTAAGACATTGTCTTTCAGTGAGTTGGAGCAGTTGTTCTCAGAATAAAGGTCGGTACCATTGATGTATTATAAATGAAAAACTAAGCAAATTCACATTTTCCACAACCATAACCGTAGCTCTTTCACTTGTGATGTTTATCCAGGAGGAGATGGGCACAAAGTTTTGTCGATTTTGGTAACGTTCAGTTTTAGATCATCTGTTTGTTGTGTATAGTGTAAGCATGGAGTCTGAAGCCTATTAAGCCTGACTCCCACCACTGCCTCCACACCCACCCTACAGGAGAATCTAGTTCTCTATTCCCAGTAACTGTTGTGAATAACAAAGTACAGAAACCAGAATTTTCTCACAAATTAGGCAATGCTCTTTGTGTGCAGTAACACAGACTTTGGCAGTTTAATTTAATTTTATGCTCAGACCACAATTAATAGTTTTTGAGATCAAAGAAATACTGATGATTGTTTTGGATATTACTTTATAATTCACGTGCATTCTATGCAAAGCATCACTATTTGATAAGTGGTGTATATCTTGGTATTATATATGCGGGATATAAGCTCAAGTTGGACGCCATTGATGAATAGATCAGTGCTTTATCCCCACAACTGTAACTTCTGTAAGCTACCTTGTGATGTAAATCTCTCCTCTGAGCAGCTGGTCAAAAGTTATCCACATCTATGATGTATGAATTGCCTACAAGCCTATTTTACATGCAAAGGTAAGTAGTCATAACAGCTATAACACAGCCATGGCAGACTCCAGAATAGTGAATTCTGTGTGCCCACCAACTTTACTGTCATCAGGAGCATGAATCATCAATAAAATCAGTTGCAACAACTGAGACTGGTCATGTTCAATTGTTAAGAACAATTGTGTTTGTGATGTTCGGTTGCCAGTTTGTCTAGTTAGTATTAAAGGGTCAGGTCTGTATTAATGTTACCAAAGGGATGAATTGAGACAGCCAATGTGTGTCTTTAGAATTTAATGTATCATCACAATTCAATTTGATTGTTGGTATCCTACTTTGCATGTACCCTTCTTTTACAGGTAAAGAAGTTTTGCACAATGGTTTCTCCTTCAATCAAGCTAAGAGGAGGGATATTATCAGGAGTGAAAACAGAATTTTATCCATTCATAGCTTTAAAGGTTCTCTGTTTGCTACAACGTCAACACCCAGAAATTTACTCGTCCAGAGAAGCGCAAACAACTTTGAGATTGCAAAAATTGAAGACAAAGATGGAAGAGGCATCAAAGCAGTTTACCTCGACAGCGATGTGAACGACATATTTGTCCTGACAGGTAAACATAGCTGAAAGATAAACTTTGTTCTCAAACAGGCAGTCTAAATTCAAATAGTTGAGAAGCTTGGAACACTACCATCGTTGCTCTCGGTAATAGAGATTTAAGACATAAGAGTGGTGGGATCCATTTTATCAATAGACTATGAAATAAATTACATCTCAAACTGAAATTTTGAAAAGATTGACGAAAACAAAATCAAGTCATCGTCTTGTCCCAAATCTCATATTTCACTGTCCTAGAGTAAAACAGCTAGTGGTGTATGTTGTTTCTATAAAACATAACATAAACTTGTTCCGATAAGTATCATTAAGCTCAAGTAACACGTGCAAGGTTCCTTTACGTGAGCATTGAAGTATATCTTCCATGAATGGTTGCAATTGGCTGGTGATAACTTTCAGATCTTAATCAAAGATTGTGGCTTCTTTTCCTGCTGGCCAGTCTCCAACATATATCATGTAGTGTTGTATGTAGGCCCTAGACTAATACTAATGTTTGTTTCAAACAGTCAACTGACTGTCTCAAGGATATATGCTCAATGAAAACGACTTGATATTGAATGGAATAACTAATAAATTAGCGTATATGATGTGTTTAACTTTACCTAATGGTTTCGTGACCAACGCTGTGGTACATTTTCACAGGTGGCAAAAAAAAACGCACCAGTTTCTTATCCTTGACAAATATAAATGCTGAAAAAGAAAAGTCTGAAAATCTTTTCTGAACTGATGGCAACAAAAGTGTCTTAAATAGATGCTTAAAAAATTGTCAGCTCAGTTCAGTTCAGGCCAGCCAAGCAAGTATTTACTTATATCAGTGACTGCAGTATACTTGATACCCTGGTCTCAGTTTGAGAGCACTTCATATTTCAAGGGAATATCCGGCCACTTGGTCTTCTTGAGTCATTTGTTTTACATATTCCAGACTTTTCTTTTACTTTTAGAGACAGACGCTGGTATCCTGGAACAATCAGGAGGGATGTATATTTACAGGACAGTCTTCAGTGAAGATCAAGTGGATGTCCTCAGCTGTGGAAAGGAGCATGTTTTGCTGCTGACTAAATCAGGCATGGTGTTTTCGTTTGGTGCTGGTAGGTAGGTTAGCATTGGTCAGGTGACATATGATGTCAACTCTGTCTCACTGACACTTTGATATCTCTTCGGCTTTTTCTCTCTTTTTTTTTCAATTTCTTGCCGAAGGTAACAGGAATCTATATTCGATGATGATGATGATGATGGTTTGTTTGTGTGTGTGTAGGTCTGTATGTAAGTGACACCTTGGCTTGTAAACATAACTCAAAAAGGACCTCATTGATTAATTTTGAACCTTGTATGTAGATAAATCCCAGTGAGGTCAAGAACCAAATTGTTTTTCATAGATGTGGAAGGTCATTTGACATCATGAGAGGTCGAGGCTGTGTAAAAAACAGTTACTCCTAAAGCAGGAAGACTGAATGAATTTAATTTGTATCCACCTAAGTACAAGAACCTTTTGCAGAGGTCAAAGGTCATTTGAGGTCTACATAGGTCAAGCATGAAAACCTTGTAAACAAGATTTTCCAAAAGAAACCTTGTATGAAATTTGTACTTTATAATATATCGATCCATCTTATTAAGTACAAAAACCCTATTGAAGGTGGAGTTAAAAGCCCATTTGAGGTCATCATCGGTCAAAGCGAAAAGTACAGCTTTGATCAACTACATACGTGGTATGAAGATCCACCTCATTGAGTACAACATATCTTTCATGTTTGTATAGGTCAAAGTTTATTTGAGGTCAACATAAGTCAAAGTTTGGAAATTTTGTACACAATTACTCCAACAGTAAAGTGTGAATAATGTTCATACCTCATATCGTTCGTTTTTTAGGTCAAAGGTTATGTGAGTTTGACAGAGGTCATAGTCTGAAGCATTGTTACCAACTTGGATACACTTCATTCTTTGACAGAGGTCATAGTCTGAAGCATTGTTATCGGAATCTAACCCCAACTTGGATGCACTTCATACTTGGTATGCAGGTCCACCTTACTATGTACAAGAGCCCTATTTGCAGCTAACATTAAAGAGTGTCATATAAAATTTTGCAAGGAATCAATAAGTCTGTTGGCTTTGTAGTTTTAATGGAAAGTGCATTTTTAAGAATGAAATTTGCATTTACTTCTCAGATATTTGTGGCAAATACAATTAACTAACTCCTCTGTTTGGAGTGTCACCCAACCTCGATGAGCTTCAGGCCATTCATCGTTCCCGAAATCCAAATGTGGCTGCTCTAATAGCATCATGAAGTGACTCTGCCTTTAAAGCCCCTTTCTCTCCTTTCTTCTTATTATAATCATTATTTTTTCCAGCCGTGGTCAGCTGGGACATGAAGTTGTTGAGGATAAACTTCAAACACCAACCCAGGTTGATGCAATAGCCGCTATTCCAATAAAGGACATAAGTGCTGGCGGATGGCACTCCACAGCTGTCAGTGGTACGTCTCATTCCTCTCATTTTGAAGGTTAAATTTATGGCTAATTAATAATTATTTGAAACCTTCACATCCAATTTAACGGAAGGAGTCGACTGTTTGAATACATTGTAGTCAGCTTCATCAGTCTCTTCCCAGGTTTTGAGATTATTTAAATATTAGTGGTAGTATCTATCTAAACCTTCTTTTCATATGATTATTTGATGCAATTTTTTAGTATAGTGAAGCAGAAAATGTTCACCCAAGTCCATTTTATAGATATTTGTATTGCATTGTATTTTATTGCATTGTTTTGTTTTACATTGTATTGTACTGTTTCTTATTGCATTGTTTTGTATATTTTATTGTTTTACATTGTATTGTTATACAATGTATTGTATTGCATTGTATTTACATTGTATAGTATGACATTGTATTATGTTGTATTTTATTACATTGTATTACATTGTATTATATTGTATTGAAATGTCAGACCTGCCAACCGCGAGAAGGTGTAAAATTGACCTTTTCCCAATAAAACCTGGAGATTGGTGACCGGGTATGGAGGTTTTACAAACTATTCTAAAATCATATGAAATTCTTAGCTTTATCATTCTAAGAAGTTATTTGAGTTCAGCTGGAATCATGGTAAAGCGGTTAACGTTGGCAGGTATATAAATGTACCGTAATGAAGTGATATAATCTTGTAACACTGTAATACTGTGCTGGCAATAGTTTGCTATCATCATCCTACCGACCATGTTCTTCTCACATAAATGTTTTTAATTTACACAGAGTATGGCGATCTATACATCTGGGGCTGGAACGAAAGTGGTCAACTTGGGTTTCCCAAACAAACCGAGAAGGAAAAATCTACATCCCGCTCTCCGGTAGCCAAGAAAAGAAGATGGAGTGGGAAAGACGAAGCAAGCAAAGATGAGATGACTGGGAATAGTTCAGCAAAAGAAGAAGTAAATAGTCACTGTAATCTTATTATCAACGTTTCGTTTCGGACACGTTTCGTTTCGGACACGGTCAAGATGGGTAGTCATGATCGTATTTAGCCTATAACATCCCAAACTAGAAAATGGAAATTGAGTTCAAACTGGACCATTCAGACAGTGTATCATAGAATTCACTCTCATTAAGTGTGACACATTTAAAGAAATGCGTATTCCCACAGAAGTTTTGACAGTGAATGTTAAAAAGTTGTTTATATAAGAATGCATCTACTAGTTGTGTCGTCTTGTTCTATTTGCCTTTGTTTGGATCTAGACGTCCAATGTAGAATACATAAAAAAAACCTGGTTAATGTTTGAGCTATCACGGATGATTCAGTTGATTTGGGGAAGGGCTCAGGGGATGGGATAGAGGGATTCCATTGATGTCCTTTTTGCATTAAATGGTGAATTGCAACAACAGAAAACTTGTAATCATGACAAATTTACAGAATTAATGAGAATGGAGTACCCACTGAGCCACCCTTCCAAACTATCCAATCAAAGGAAACAATACAATTCTGCCATCCAATGATATTATCGCTCCTGTACCTTATCTGCTTATGTCTAATACTGGTCTGTATCAGAATATGCATGCCAAGCAGTTCTTCTAAGCCAAAATTCTAATTTCTTTTAGAAGTACAGAACTAGCTCCTTAGACAGAAATAATACCGAAATGACTTCACTGAACAATAGACCATTTTGATCTTCCTTACTTTCAGGATATTTCCGTAACAGAAATTTGTACAGAAGAGGATAGTTTACCCGTTACGTTTCTCATGTCTCCACAAATCCTTGATATGTCCCCACCCAAAGAGGTTCTAATCAAATCAGCAAGTTGTGGATCGAGGCACACAGCGGTGGTGACTAGAGATGGACATTTATATACCTGGGGTTCTGGACGTTGGGGGCAGCTCGGACACGGTAACGAATGGACCCAGGATACCCCGACAAGGGTAGAAAGGTTTGCAGATGGGGGGTGCAGAGTTGTGGAAGTTTATTGTAGAGAGTGGAATACCTTCTTTGTGGTAGAGAATGACATCTCTCAATAACAAGAACATTGTTTATAATAATAGTAACAAATAGTCAAACTAAAGAAGTAAAAGCGTGTGCTATAAGTTTAGCTGGAATGAATCTTGCACATGGAAGATGACATTGTTTATTGTAGAGAGTGGAATACCTTCTTTGTGGTAGAGAATGACATCTCTCAATAACAAGAACATTGTTTATAATAATAGTAACAAAAAGTCAAACTAAAGAAGTAAAAGCGTGTGCTATAAGTTTAGCTGGAATGAATCTTGCACATGGAAGATGACATTGTAAAAACTTTGTAGTTTTACTGAAATTGGGACCATGTTGACGGAGCCATTTAATAGGCAAACTTTTACTTACTTCATATCCAATGAGAACAAAAAAACGATGTGAATCTGTTACAAATATATATTTCAGATGAAGTTTTGTTTGGTATCATGCATAATTAACTAATATGATGCTAAGTAATATGATATTATATAGTATACTATACAAGTGTACTGATATTGTGTTTGTTATAGATGATACAGAGGATATAAATGGGAAAGTCAATAACTTTCCAACTTACATATCTTTTGCTCACTTAGCGTTTTTGCTATATATTTGCACCATGTGCTTTAAGACACGTTTTCTCTTTGGTCGTTTAACTCCCAAGACTAGCGTACTATTCATAGAAAGGTAGCCATGGGCAAATGTATTGAAACATCAATGGTAAACAAGTTACCACTGATGCCAATATGTGTGTTCACATGCCAACATTAATAAGTTTTGCTCTCAACCTTTACGTTCTTCTCCTTTTTGTGAGAGAGAGAAAGAGGTAAATGGACTGCAGTTATCAGATTATGTATAAATAGTGAACATAGAGTTGTTTAAAAAAAAAAAAAATTAAATCATTTTTTGTATAAAAAATAAACAAAACACAAGGTACTATTATATTAGATAAATGATTTTTGTCCTTTTGTATAATTTTTATCAGATAGGTCAACTCTACATACATAATGGTAGTACTTTTGATGGACTAAATTATGCGAAAACTGTAATTACCTACGATACCACCAAAGAGTTCAAGAGATGGATAGACATGGTAGTCTACCATAGTGTTCTGATAGTACATCAAAAGTATATGATTTGAAGTGGACGGGGGGAGTTTACGAATGTCCAAATTTCCCTGGCCATGTCGTCTTTCCAGTTTTTTTCTCTCTCTCTTGGTCTTATGTAAGTGCTGGATAGATTTACAGAATTAAAGAAAAAAATCAAATTGTGTTGATGGTAATTTGGCCATCTATCTACTCAGATAGGCAAACAATTAATCCTAACTTTCCTTCAAGCGTTCTGATCATACATGACATACTGCCACACTCATTGAATCAAAGTGTCACCCTATAAAGGAGGAAGGGATCCTCATTAACTAAGACCCCTTACACCTGGCAATGACTCCTTTCTCTTCAGTTAAAATATAGTAAACTACTTGCAAGTCAATAGGTTCTGTGGCAAGTTACAATTGGAGAAGTTTATAGTGCATGTAATTATAGTATACTATGGTAAATGTCTGGGTAACATACTTTACTTTCTTTGGTACTGACTACATATTGCTAATACTATCTAGCTTTCTATGCAAGTTAGCTTTCAGAAAAAATGAAAGTCATACTTAAATGAGAGTTCTCACGAATGCAAAGTTTAGACAGTTCATGTCTAAAACGACAAAATCATCTGGTACTTTTTCATAAAAAATGATAAAAAAATGAATATTTCTGAGGCAGGAAATGTGTAGCATGATCCCTAAAACTGGTTCTTCTCCTCTTAGCAATTTCTCTCGTGAGGTTCTCGGTAGGGAAGTTTCAGATGCTGAAATATCTCTCTTTCTGTTTTGGCTTCCAAGGAACAGTTCTGTAATAAATCAGAGAGAGTGTCTGTTTTGCCACAAGATTTATACAAAAGTACTGGATGATATCCCAGTAGCACATAAAGTAGTAAACACTTCCCCCTACAGGATATTATAAGTCATCCCCTGAATCATTTCTAAAACTTATCCAATTTATAGACTTAGGAGTATGTAAGCATGATCAATTTTTCACAAAAGTACTCTTCACCCCTCCTACCCCACCCCCCAACCCCTCCCACTGTCACATTACCACTTAATGTACCCCCCAAAAAAATGTGGCTCCTTACATTTACTTTGTCAAACAGTCCATGACTGGTTAATATCATATTCATTTCTTTATTGGCGTAGTCTCGGATGGAACGACAGAACATCCGAGAGCCTGTCCAGCCCATGAGAGCAAAGGCATGCTGACTGGCTGGCGTCATGACAAAGTCTACCCTTCTGGCAATCCAGGATCTGTTGCACAAGAAAAACAATAGACCTATTGTATTTAATCTATTGTCTTCACGATGGTGTGCACATCACTGAGAACACCGCTTAGTTTAGCGACGACAGGAGTGAACTTTGTCACAAGTAAAGAGATTACAAGGACCAGAAGGGTAGGGGAGGGAGGAAGAAGTGAGGGGGAAAGAGGGAGGGGGAAGAGAGAGGGGAAGGGAAAAATTCTCTGTAACTCACCCTCACCTTCACAGCCATAACCCACTGCATACAATACTTGTAAATGTATCTTCATTTTTAATCAACTGAGCCAGGATCCTACTCATAATATAACATTATCAATAGCCATCACACTATAAGAACCAACAAATAATGGAATGAAAAAAGTTTCACCTTGAAAAAACCCAAATCATGATACATGCATGAATTGAGGCTGATTTATCAAATCACCTGTTACTACTTGGGGGGGGGGTAAACAGTAACCCAAATAGTGAATCAAAACCTTATAAGTTTTGAGAAAGCTAATATTGACATTCTTTTAATATTTAATATGGAAAAAACAAAATGATAAAAATAAGAGGTTCTTACTTTGATTCATTTTCACTGGTTCCATGAGTAGATCCACTGCTTCTCCCAGAAGTCTTCAGCTTCTTACAAGGTGGTGACGATTCTTCTTCATCTTTGTGAATTTGTTCCTCGTCTATGCCGGATGTAGTCGCCAAGTTATCATCTTTTGGTAATCTGAAGATGCTGAAACATCTCTCAAAGTGGTCCATGACGCTCTGACGTTTGACTGATATCGGTGCCTCGCCATACGTATTCCTCTGAACGTCCGTGTAGATGAGGTAAGCTCTCAGGTTTTGAAGGAGCTGTGCCAATAGCTCCTCTTCTCTCCCCTCTTCGGGATGGGAGATGAGGAAGTCAACGTCGTGACCTGAATCTTTACCCCTGAGGAAAAATGAAAAAAGACTGAATTCTCTCATAAAGTGAAGTTGGCATTTGTGATGGACTTACAAGGACCTAGTTTTGGATGTATTTCTCTTGCTTCCTGTGTTACAAGGTAATACATGGTCCACATTAATAAGGCTTCAAAAGTGTTCCCGCTGCTCGTATATTAGTCACAGAGGGGTTGCATGCGGCCTGCAATATGTTGACCTGTGGAGTGACTCAACGGACCACATTTTCAGATACCTTTGTTGAAAGGTAAAAATTTATAGCAGAATACAGAATATCATTTCCAGGTTTCAGGCATTTTTTAGTTTTGCTTCAAATGAGGCTTACAACTTACGTGCTTTCTACGTGTAGGTTACTGCATAAAAACAAATTGTTGAGACAATTTGGGACAAACACCTCCTTTTATGTATTTCTTTATCTCAAACAAATTAAATAAACAGTACTTTAAAATTTCCTATTCATTTTGCAATTAAAATTTTACTCATTAAAAAAAAAGTGCTCTCAGTTGATGCCATCAAAAGGTGACCTCAAATATGCTAAAAAATTAAATAATTTTCACAGTTTCACCTGTGATCAAACTTCAACAGGTGTTTTAACTCAATCCACCTGCACTGAGAGAATCAATTCTCTAATTTGACGCTCCTCAATATCTGAGAAAACCATGGAAGGACCAAACCTCCAAAAAAACTTCTTATGAAAACTTTTAGCAGCTTTTTAGCTAAAATGAAGGTCAAAATACTGATGACCTTTCAATGTGATTGCTGAAGTTTCATAAAACCCTGATTCGCCATTCAAAGTAGATTACCGAATGAACCCTCCTGTCATAATGACTGTAACTCCGGGCAATATTCTTTCTGCTTCTGTTTTCACGATGCTGTGTATCTTCTCTGCTTCTCGTCGTGTTACAGGTGTGTTTAAGTCAGTGAAATGCTCCAAACCTATGGAAAAAAAGGACCATTCCCACGACCCAAAAAAATTAAAACAATTTTAGTATCTTTATGGGATAAAAATTAGTGCAAAAAAGGAATAGATTTGATGATAGTTTAAGGATATTCCGAATAAAAAAATATGTAATGAACATATTTGTACACTAGACAGTGAAATGAACCTCTCAATAGTCAAACCCCAAGCTCTGATGTTTTAAAACTTAGTGAAGTTTCATGAACGTATACGGTAACAACATGAATGAATAATGTCATCATGGCAAACGAATTTTACTAATGTAGAAATGAATTTTATTTGAGAGAAGAGAATAACATACTTAAAAAAAATGCATTTAGATAAAGCATTGAAGTCAGAACACATTGATGTTAAAGAGCACATTGATGTTATGAAGAGAACATTCCAATTTTATGACATTTCTTTGACAAGGAAGCAAGAAGATTTCAAAAGGATAGAAAGGTTTTGAAAAACATGTGCCAAGATGACATGACAGACCACTACCTATCACCCATTGCATGGCTGAGTGAAGGTTAAAGAAGTTTGTGTGCTTAAACACATTACCTTCATTTTTCAACATAGCTAACAGTGTAACAATAAGATGCTGAGTAAATTTCAATTTACCATTGTTAGTTGACTCAGTTCAAGCTTAATGTGAATAAAGGTTAACAAATGATTCTGTTAATTTTACCAGGCCCCGCAAGTCATCAATCGTAACTCATAGTATAACATTTCCATGGTGGAAGGAATTCTACAAAGAATGCACTTCCTATTTGACCATACCTTTTCTTTGCTCAATCGAGAGATTCGAATATTCCAAACGTCTAATGTCATCCAGGGTGCGATGACCCAGATCATACCACTTTCGTGCCGTTGCAGGGCCACATCCAAAGATACCTGTGAAAGCCTATTGAAAGATGAAAAGTACTGTAGCAACACACACAGTAAAACTTGGACAAGAGTAGAGTGTTAATAGCAAATATTCGAGTAGGGGTGGCCAACGGACAACTTATGGGCAACTTGTGTATTTAATAATCGTTTTAATGCTACTACTTTTTTGCTTGTTGGCTTTCATTTTGTTTTGTACATACCATAAGCTATGTGTGTTTAATATAAAAAGTGTTAGGATCCAAGCCCCTTGTGTACTTAGATGTACTCATTTTAGGTCTTACAACTCTCATATGCTTGAAGAATACCTATGAAGTCATGAATGAAAGTTGAATGTTTTCCTTTTTGTTTGGGAGGGGGTGGAGGGAGGAAGGTAAGATCAGCCAACAAATCGAAGATCAAATAGTCCTGAAATTATAATAGGTTCAGTAGCCTTTAAGAAAAGGATTATTGAAACCAAGTGAGCCTTTGTGAGCGACACAATAACCAACTTCTGAGTGAAGAGAAAATTAGACCGACACCATACATGTACTGATGAACTTCTTAATTGAATAGTCTTAATTCTTGATAAGATAATATAAGGTAACTTTCTCCTTTCAAATTTTCTATTATGTACACATGTTGCTCAAATGATGTTCTTCCTTAGAGGTACTCTCCTTTGCATCAAAAACATGCTAGAAATGCCACAAATGGTCACTGGAAACAATATTCTTCTCTGCTTTTTATGAACTTACCTGCATGACCTCGAACCATTCATCTCCTTGGATGTTTTCTACTTCTGTTGAAAATCCATCTTCCAGTAACTCCTGAGAATAGAAATTCAAATAACAAGTTGGATATATATACATATTTAAATGTATAAAAGTTACAAGAGTGCATATATTGTGCCGTCCTTTCACCATCCAGCTGTCCTTCAAATCAATTTCTAATATCCTCTCATCTGCAAGTTTCTTTTCATATACATTTAATTTTACCAAATGATTTGTAATTCCTTCTGCTTTTCTAACCTTTGCTTTTGCTATTTTGTCCCTTAGCTTCTGGAGAGCACTTTCCCAGGCTTGCCGAGGTCACAGCATTATTTCTTCTCTCTTTTTCATAATTACAATCCTTTCCACAGCTGCAGTTTCTTGTCTTCAGCATATATATTTTTGCCAAATCTCAACTATAAACTCAAACAGCTTTGTAACCTTACCTGAATGATTCTTTTACAATGCTTCCCTCCTTTCAGATCGTACAAGTCTTCAACATCTCCCATGCTTTTAATCTGTTTAGGGTAGGCTCGAAGTGCTGCAGATGCTTTGCGAAATGCCAACGCCCTGCCAAGATTATTATCACCCCCAAGAAAATCTGCATGTTTCTCTAGTAACTCTAGGGCATCCTAATTGACAAAACAAGAAAAGGAAGAACAGTGAATCAATTTATTTGGTATGTCTAAATATTCATGACACATAGTGCCCTCAGCATCTACCTTTAATAGTATCTCTACCTTACATAAAGAGTTTAAATCTATGCTGCAATGACCTCCACTGGCATCATAGGGAGTTACTGGATGTACCTTCCTAATTCATCGTTTCTGGGCAAACTGAGTCAAAGATCAGACCAGTGGGTCCACCGTCAATTTTCTGGCAAACCAGAAATGCATCGTTACCATGGGTGGCATCTCTTGACCTGACTAGGGGCAGAATGGGAGAAAGAGGGGCAGCGGTTTGTCATTCTGAGCAAGTTCTTTTCACATAAGAAGAAGACAGAAGGGGAGGGACGAGGAGGTTAGCAGGGAGATGTGCTAATCTTCCTCTCCAATTGTGACATCAATGATGGCATATTTAACACTTTTTCAATGCCACAAAAATGTCATTAGGAAAACTGACATATTGCTGTAGTCCACACGATCTTGGTGTCAATGATCACTTGTTGTCATGATACTGGATCTTTCTGTTATCCATCATCAATTATATCAATTTCAATTAATTTAAATAATATACTTTAATAAGTGGCCTCTTAATGTCTTTACTAGAGAATGTTTGAACTTGGTTGCCTTGATGATTGCCTTCAATGAAATAAAAAGTCTTTCTTGTTACGTACATTTGTCCCAAGATTTTTAAAGTAACATTACTTTTTTTGGACAGGCTGCATTTGTTGTAACAATTTGACGATACAGGGTAAAATGGAGGAAAGAAAGATTACAGAGGAAACTTGTAGGCTATCTCACCGAAAACTTCTTGTTGGCGCTATGTAAGAGAGTAATCCTCTGACAGCAATATTTGGCATTCTCATAAGGATTTTCTTCCATCTTGCTCTGTATAATAGGTGCAACCTTAACAGGAAACAAATAAATTTAATAATAATGTGCAGATTATTGATTACAATTCATTTACAAGATTAAAGACAAAATTCTTTCACAGGCTCTCTAGTGGATAAGCAGTTTTCTAACAGTTTTATTTTATTTTAAAGATAAAATTGTTAGAAATTAATTTAAATCAAACATACCGGTTTTTTACAGTGTGTCTAAGTGTCTGCCTTCATGTTGCTATTGTCATTGTTGGTTTACCCTTTCATTAGCAGTATCCCTTTAAATATTGGGTTTTTAGAAAGTGTATCATCAGTGCTAATCTGTGGCTAGGTATGTATACATGATTTGTTGCATTACTTCAATTTTCAAAAACGATAAAAAATGTAATTGTGTTCAAAATTACCCGCTTTCCAGTCTTCAGTCTGTGATGGTCACAAACTTCCACAAACATTCCCTCTTCCATGCAAGCCGTGAAATACTCGAGTGTAACGACATGGCATTGACCACAGATCTTTTCAACATCAGAGGACGGATGAGACTTTTTCAAAGACTTGACAACTTGATCTTGTGTTTCCAGTTCAGAGATAATATGAGTCACTTTTTCTCTGCAGCGTTTTGGAATAAATATAAAAAATTACCACGTACTGCTCAAAGCAAGCACTCTCTACTAATATGATGACAGAGCTTTAAGAAAGCACCACACAATTCAAGGTCATTATTATTGGGTCCATTACAAAGGTATGCAAAGGTTAAAGGTCATCAGTATTGCCACCAAATGTTAACATGCTTAAAATGGCTTTCAAAAAGTTTTCAAAAGTACTTTCCTAGCGGCTCTGATTCTCCAAATTGGTCTCTGACTTTGACAATCATTAAAGTCAACAGTTCTATTATCTTTATGTGGGTAATTTATGTTACAGTAGTTGTGAGAAGCTTGTTGAAATTTGAGCATTGGTGAACGTTACTTAATTTCTAGCATATTTGGGGGCAATACCTATTACCTTTAATTCTCAATATTCAGGAGAACAAGTGAAACAGTTATACTGTACTTTCACGTGACACTTAATGCACTTACATTAACTTTTCTCTAATTGAGAAACCCTATTACTTCATTGAAAAACATCTTGAAAAATAATAACAACTCTGAAGTATGGACCATCTTGACATCATTTGAAAGAGAAAGTTTGCTATGCAGTGATGTTGTTTGAAAGTCACTTTCAGTTAGGCTCATATTTGAGCTGTACTCTTTGCATACACAGTGGTGCTAACTTTGAAGGTAAACTAAATATTACATGGTTGGAATCGTTACCACAGTTTTAATAGCAAACTAAATAGCATTTAAGCAAACTCATTAGAGGTTCTCATAATCCCCTTAGTTAAAATCTGATACAAAGTCAAAACAACAAAGTGAAAATAAAGTAACACTAAACATTTTGCTGTCACTATGACACACCTCTTTGCTTCAAGTTCACTTTTGCATGAATGTGACAACCTTAATCATCACAGACTTTCCAACATTGAGGAAAATTTATGAGTGTGATCAGTGGCAGTGGGGGAGGGGTCTAA
>KN885315.1:79355-90459 GCA_000934455.1 Apostichopus parvimensis
ATACCACATTACTTTGACGATTTAATGTGTAGGTCAATTGGGCAGCATGCTACCTCGCTACAGACGTTCAAATTAATAGGTGGCGCTCTATAGATAAACACCTATTGTATGCTTCATCTTGCCAGTGTTTCGTGAATGTCTGTGTGTTTTCTGTCACTAGGGAAAGTAAGGGATTCAATCTTTCCTACTTGGGTTGGGATAAGTTTTGCAATTTATATAGAAAAAATTTAATACATCACTGTACCTCTTATAGGAAAAATGATCGCAGTTCTTCTTTGTGTTTCTTGGATAGCTATGAGCTTGTGGTGTAGATTGATGAGAAACACCCCCACGCCTTTCTCCCCCTCCCCAACATCTGTCCCCTCGCCTTTTCAGCTTTGGCGTTGGTTTCTTTCCAGGTGTCTTCAAACCCACTACCAATTAAAAATAAAAGCTTAATAAAGCTAAAAAGAAGCTAACAAACAAAAAGCTAACAAACAGCTCTTAGTTCCTGGGTGTTACTAAAACGAATGACAATTGCGTTACACATAACGAATGACAATATGTTGTACACACTAAAAAATTGCGTTGACTAAAACGAATGACAGTAAATGACAGCACAGACATTTGCTTCAACCGGATATCACAGTTCAGGCTTCTTGGGTATATTAATTTTTGTACTTTAATAGTACGATATCATAGCATTTTCCACCCAAATTAATCGTGGATATATCAGTTTCAAACATACCAATTAGCCAGCACCTAACAATTAGGCTACTTCAGTTATCTTTCTATATAAATCTACAGAAGTAAATGTCAAAAGCACAGCACTCAAGCCCCCTCTCACACAAAAACTTTCCTTGTGGTCTCTATCCGTAAATTACACCAAAACTCTGCAACCACGTAACATGCGATTTTCCTCAAATCATTTTTGCGCAGAAAACCAATAACCGCATTTACTCCACTCCGTTAATCATTCTTTCTCTTCTCACCACCGTCCTTCGTTGTCATTCGCTGTCATTCGCGAATGATAATTAGCCCTGTACAAAGTCAATTGTTATTCGGTCATTCGCTGTCATTCGTTTTAGTTTGTCCTTAGTTCCTGATCGGTCAGGAACTGAGAGCCGTTTGTTAGAGCGACAAGTAAATTAATACATATCTGTATGGCGCCCCCATTTTCACAACTTCAGTACGTTGTCCTAAGTTCACGTTCACCCTTTTGAAATAACAGAGGGCACTCACATGAAAATGAATATTTTGCATCAATAACAAAAAGGGGCACGGCTTCTAGTATTTTTTAAATTGCGGCATCCCTTGTGTCATCCGAAGCTCCCATTTGTCAAATTTTCCCACCGTATGTCAATGTTTCATATTACAAGTACAGAGCTCCCAACTGACCCGCATTTCGCGGGTTGGACCCGCATTATAACACCCAAACCCGCTGACCCGCGCAAGCGTCCGAAAAACCCGCATTGTAATTGTCAAGTATACATAAAAAAAATTGCATCAAATTTTGACTTTCTATTTAGCATAATAGAGTATAAAACCTCCTTTACAGTATCATTTCAACCTCAAATTAGCCTATATTTCTTTTCATTGGGGCGAGCAGCGAACATTTTCATGCCACGGGAAAGAATGAATTATCACCTACTATTCAATTTATTGTTGTTACACACAAAAAAATGCATATTTCTCAGAAAATATTGGTGACAAAAGCCTTTCTAAGTGCCACCATTTTACATGTAGGCATCACCAGGATTCCAAAAAAAATCAAAAGGGGACACCCCCTCCCCTTATACCCCTCCCCCAGGACGGCGATTCGTGGCATGGACCCGCATTTGCCTTCTCAAGAGTTGGGAGCTATGCAAGTATAAGCAACCACAAACTATGGAAATCGTCAGTATTTTTTAGCGGCCGTATGCAAATTTTTAACATTTGAAATGAAAATTTAATAATCAAAGCAAACTAGGTACCATAAATTATTATGGCTCTTTTTGGACCTTTCCCTTATATTTTACTTGACTGTTATTTACGCCCCTGTGTTAACTTGTGTGCAACACATGGAATATCCATTTCAGTATCCTACCGCCTCGATTCCTATACTATTATGAACTGAGTTTGAGAAATAACGTTAACAAATTTCAATAAAATGGAATCAATTATATGACCTGTATTAGTATCCCAGAACGATCTGGCGAATTAAAGTAGGCACATTTTTAGTCCTGTAACATTTTTTGAAGGGATGGGGAGGGTAGGAAGGGATAACATACAGAGCCGTATATTTATACGGCTCTGATTACATACAGAGCCGTATATTTATCGCCCTCTATTTCTTGTTTCTATATGTCGGTATGAATAGGGAGTTGTTATGGAACACCCTGGTATGAATAAGCACAATAGGTTGTGCGTATTTGCAATAATGCAATATCCCACCCCGATATACAGCACACAAACATACACAACCAACGCATAACTAATGACCACAAAGGGTATAACGTTTCCTTATGCATCGCCAACCGGAATGAATATTGCAGTTATGTATCTATATATGGAGTTCTTGTTTAGTTGACTTATTTAGGTAGAACAACAAGATGCAAACATCCTTCTTCCATGGACCTAGCTACTTCATGGGACTGAACATTTGCATGGTAGCCTGACTGGGTAGGCATGAGCTACTGACTAAGTCCGATAGGGTCATCTATGTTTTACATGATATGAACTTTACGCACATTACTGACTTTATACGACCAGTCACATTGTTATCGATTTTGCCGGTGTGACAGAGAATATGGCATCGTTATAGCCTAGGGTAAGGATGCATTGTGGCAAGAAGGCGGCTTCTGTTGCACGTCACATTTTGTATTCATTTTCATTGCGAATACAGAAAACAAGAAGGCCTGTTCCGTTTTCCATAGGTCCGAATGCAAAACATGGGCCCACAGTAGTGGGCTTGCAATACAACTTATTGTAGAACAGTGATTGAGAACCCCTTATAAACCATCCTCGATCACGGAAAGTATTTGAAACAAATCCTTTTTGTTATCAAGTTCACCAAGATAGAGCCTAGGTCAAACCATATTCGATGCAAACATTCCCTCTCAGAACATGCTCTTGCTACATTTGCAACTCTGACCACGTGAAATATGAGTTTGCAGTGTTCCAGAGGGAGGTCTGATATCTCGATTTTCTTGGAGAAGAGATGATACGCACAATCTCAACCATAGGTCGAGAAGTGATTGAAAGTTTCAAAAAGTAACACACACATGACCTATAACTTGAAATTATCGTTATATATGCCGACGGCCCATTTTCCGGCTTTGTTAGTGACCTCACCCATATATGGTAATTTCGGAGTATATGTTAACATTTGATCATAACAATATTTTGCTTCGGAGAAGTAACTAAGTTGCAGTGACGTTTGAGTACCAGTGCCTTCATATTCTATCATAAAGTCGCCCCATTCCTCTCCCTCAATTGGTTCTCTCTGTCCGACTAACCGACCATTTTAACGGTGTAATTATCACCCTGGTAAGTGGTGTATTGATTATCGCGGAACCCTCAATACCTACCTTATAGGTTTACGTGACGTCATCACCAGGCGTGGTAAACATTACACGGTGAGTGTACCGAATATTATTCAGATTGACACTGGCCAGCATTCAATACATTATTCAGTAGTTGGAAATATGGCGGAAGTTGTACACCGTGATAACCACGACAGCGGGTGAGAGTGGTCAGGAAAGACAGCTGATTTTAAACTGAGATTTAAGCTTTCTCCTTACTAGTGAATGGTCGAGTGGGTTCTGTGGATATATCGTGATTTATTACCAGCGAAATTCGAAAATAATTCTCTTGCTCGCTTTCCGCAACAGTTTGGACTTATTTTGTGGTACGATAATGCATAGCCTACATCATAACGAAAGTGTTAGTTATACTACTAGCCTAATAATATTAATAATAACATGCCAGTCGAGTTGCTTCCTATGTTACTATGTATGTTAGGCTAGCGGGTAGGCGGTGACAATTCCTTTTACTCGGTCCTTGCTCACTTTTAAGTCATAAATTTACAAGTTCCCATCAATGTTACTTGAGTGACTCTTCCCAGGGGGTAATGAGCTGTGTAAGTTACAGAGAACTGGATGTTCTGTATGTGTGTTACAACTTACAGGCAGTAAATGTGGCATAGGCTAACACAGTAACAGTTTTTATCCCTAGAGGCTAGACTAGGCTAGACTCGGTGAGCGTTTAAATGTTTATTTTGCTGATCAATAACCTACCTTAAGTCTAGCTTAACAATTAATTAATGTAAGTGTTAAAGCAGTATTAACTTAAATTGTCTCTCAAGAGCAATTATCATCTAGGCTAGACTACATTGTATTTAATTTTGAGAATGAGAAACCCAGTGCCTAACCAATGCCAATCTTTAAAACGGACGGCCTAGCCCAAAATGAAAGAGACAACAAATTGGACGATTATTGTAGGCCTAGAAATGCATAGACTAGGGCTATATCATACTTCATTCAGCCTTAAACAATAAAACGGAGTTCTATTCCCATAAATTTGAATGGGAACATATTATTTAGCATAGGTTTGGAACAGGCAGACTGGAGCACATCAATTGCCACCTGTTCAGGGATCCAACTGGATGCACAGAGACCTTGAAACAAGTGGCATATTTGACTTGTGGATGAAACTAGAATCTTTCGAGACTAAGAGGATGTGCATTTTGATCTTTGAATGCCAAGCTACTGTGATTTTAACTCAGCCATTGTCAAAAACATTGCATAACTGAATTCTTGTCACATTTACATGCAACAACAATTTACTGTAATAAAAAGGATTGAGATTCCGCAGCATTGCTGCTCAAGTTTGTAATGTTTGCTTGTTCTCAATAATAATGTCTAGTCTAATTAGTGATCATTAATTTCTGTAGGATAGCCCAAATATTATTAATATAAATTATAAAGTTAAGTACCGCGATACATGTTCAAGATTGTTCAAGATTATATCTTTTCCCTTCATCAGCTAGATCATTTTGAGAGTGAATGTTAATGGAAGTTATCAGTTATTGAAGTGTCCAAAGTTCTCAAGATGAATAACATCCTTCGAATATTCAGAAGAGGGAACGATGTGAGCAAATCCCAAAAGAATCTGACAAAGATATCCAGCCAAAACCCAGAAGAAGTTTGGGAAATTATAGGTGAACTCGGTGACGGAGCTTTCGGAACAGTTTATAAGGTAAGTCACAGGTGCAATCTGTAATAGGACAATAGGCCATTGTGATTTGTGAGAGGTCATTAAACAATAGAGAACGGTATGATATCAAAATGACTTTTTTTTAGGCATCCCCCCACAACAACCTCCTGCAAGAAAATGATCTAGTTCAAGTGCCCAAGTACAGATAGAAACCATTGAAATCATTTGTTATTTAAGTCAGTGAATATTTCTGTATTTTAAAGTTTCAGGATGCTTTTTAGGCTAACACACATCAATTTGAGTAGCATCAAATTCTGTAAACATGGTATAAAAGTGGTAAAACAGGTAGTTCTGGCAGAAACTGCTAAAAGGAGAAGAACAATAAACAGTTTGAGGGAAAGAGAGAGAGAGATATAGAAAACGTCACATCATGTAAGAAGTTGCGCTCTCTATAACTTGGAGGAAATAAGTAAATTGTGAAGAACAGAGTAATTAGTAATATATGAACCGTCATTGTAATCCTTTGCTATGTATGAAATATTTAAATCACTCAAATTTCTTATTTTTTACTGTGCATTTCTAACCAGAATCATTGATTGTGTAAGTGGATCAATACACTTACTACTGAAAAAAATTAGTGACTTGCAGCTGGTGCTGGTAAATTGATGAAACGATGGAAAACTGTACATTTAACAATGTACCAAGGTATTAACCTCCATCGTGTCGTGAACTGATTTTCGAAGTTTGCTTCATGGATGAAAATGTCTGGGAATTTTTAAAAGCCTGTTGATGCCTGTCTGTAGAGTTTTTAATTATGTCATTTTATGGTGTCCTTAACCCTCAGATCAACCATTCTGGGAATTTTACTTCTCTTTGCTACCGAGTTACTTTCAATTTTTTTTGACAACTGATGCAATTCATACTGTAGCAGCTGTTCCAACTAAAGTTGTCTCAGACAGATTCCATATTTGTTTTTTCTTCCTTTAAATCTCAATGTTTAGATTAAAACTTAACCACTTAACATTTTCAGTGATTGTATAAAAGCTCCTAATTTATAGTTATTCTACAATTACCAGGTTAAAGTCCCTGGTTGTCTTGATTGTTTTATGATGAGTCAATGTATATAGTACAATTCAGAATTAGTGTTTACTGTTGGCATTCGATGGGTGTGGACTTAGTACATGTATATGTCATTGGACTTCAGCCAGTGACTTGTTTACAAATACAGGGCTGGTTGATATTATTTTAGTAGCTGTGTGTACATACTAAATTGTAAATTGTACAATACAGTGAGGTTTATACTGAATACCATGTACAGTACCAATGGATGGGATCTACTTCCTGTTACAGACTTCTATGGTATGTCAGAGTTTTGTTAAATAGTTGTTCGTGTTTCTGGCTGCCACAAGTGTTGAAGAATTATTCCATGACCTTTTGAACTATGCAGCGAATAATTTATCTACAGTAGTATTGCATCCCAAAATGCTTCAATGCAAACTGGAAAGTTGCTATACAAGCCCAAAGATGTATACAGTAGCACTGTTTACACAGGAACCACAGTATTTTGTAAGAGACAAAAGTTCAGAGCTACACAAAATTTGAACACTAAATTATTTCCTGCTATTACCAGACCTGTGCAGTGTAACATTTCTGTGTTCACATTTCAACACTCTGCCCACGTTATCATGTCCTTAAAGTTAAATGTTTAACAATATGTTATGCACTGCTTAGTGAAAATAAACTTTTCTACAGCGTGTGCAAATTTAAACTCATATGATGTAAAACCATTGACGTTAGATGTTTTATGTGTATAATGAAAACTATAAAACTTGGTGTGGTCAATTAAAAACTTTGTGAAGATGCTTTAAAACTGATATTTTGGAAAACCAAAGAAAATGTATAATTACTTTGGAAAACACAGAACAATTTCCCAATAAAATCTGCCCTCTACATCCACAAAAGGACGGAACAATGTGACAGTCCCCAAAACAGGTGCTCTCAAAGTTTAAATTTGAATAATCTTTTATTAAATCAAATTTACTTCACTCCTCAATTACCTGTCTGCTCACAACAGCTGCACTTTGCTCTTACATATCTAGAGCCTTTGGTATTAATGCTTAACACTGTGCACCCTCAGTGGCCTGCCCATTGTGCTCTACAACTCTCTCATTCTACTCACTGGAGCATATGCTGACAGTTGAAAAATTCTAGCTCAGCATATCTTACCATTGGTAATAAACTTTGTAGCCAATTTTGAACGATCTACAACATCTGATTTACCAGACACACTTCCCCACACTGAAGTTTGGTCCTTTCCTTTTTGTTTTCCTTTGGAACCATCTTTTCGTTGGGTTTCCTGTTTTTCGCTCCTATGGTTTTGTGTGTGTGTGGACCAGTTTTGCGAAAGAATTGCATCATTGGTTCTTCGCCTTCCAACTACCACGTTTGTAATCCTTACTCTCCTATAGGTTGTTTCCTTAGATGTTGTGAACTTAATCTTTTCATATTTCAATACTCAATCCACATTGTCAAAGATGTCCTTTAGTTTAGAGCGTTACAGCAGGTTATGCACAGATTCATGTTCAATAAGAATGTTATTTTTAATTAAAGGAAATCTAAGATAACCTTCTGGGCTTTTTTTTTTGGTCCATGAATATTGCTCAGCAAAGGATTAATAATTGCAAAATTTGGGCTGCCATGGATTTGTGAGTATGATGAATTGTGTCAAGAGCCAAGACTATGTGGCAGGCTAGGAATTTCAAAATTTTAGTCATGAAATTTGCTAAAATGTGCAAAAAGTAAATGGCTATATACAGTATATCAAGTTTGAAGCAGTTGCATTTTTTTAATTACAGTACACATCAATTTAATACTGTACAGGGAGTGGCTTAATAATATTTGCAGATAATAACTTATAAGCAATAAAAGTACAATGCTTATGTTCAGGCAACATGTCACTGGTAGGACTGATTTGTTTGTGTAAAGGCTTTTTTTTGGTCCTAGGGGTGGGTTCGGGGGTAGTGAAGGTATAGACTGATGATTTCTCATAATCTATGTTTAAGAAAACTACTCCACCAGCTCATAAAGTGAAATTTTTCCAAATCCTGGTCTCAGTGATATACAGTATGCAGTGAATCTGCCACTGTGTGAGTTTTGCCTCATTAAATATTTTCACAAATAGTTAGTTCAGTTTGTTGCAGTAGAGTCCAAGTCCATTCCATCAATGACGTTAGTACCACTCACCATTACATATCGATGCAGCAGTTTACTGTGTTGTGAACTATTAAAATGTGATAGGTGTACACCATACAGAAGGTGTTACAAACCACACCGTTGAGAATCAGGGTAGCTTTCATGACCGATCATACTGAATGCCAGCTGTAAAGAAATGCAAAAACTGTCTTTTGTGTGTTTGTTGACAAGTGTGTGTGTGTGTGCAGATGATTTGCGTAAAGTGTATTAATTGCATTTCAGTCTTTGGTGACTAGTTAGAGATTGTCCCAGATTTTGTAAAATTTGTAACAAATCTGCATTCTGAGAAAATGTTCCATATAAAGTTGAGAGATGCCATTGGAAATCTCATTATTGGGGTGATAGGTGTCCTTATGCAGATGTTTCGTGATAAATATCACAGACATATGAAATTTTTTTTTAAGTCATAAAAATGGTTAAAAGTGGCTAAAAAAAGAGAAAAATCTTGCATTGTGCTAGCAAGTAACTTAAGTCAGACATGACACCAATTGACAAGGTTACAAGCATGTATACTTCTAGAGGAGACTTCAGCCCCCTCCCCTCCCCAAATAAAATCAAGGAGGGAGGGGGAGGGGGAGTGCGGGAGGCTCATCTTCCCCATAGGATATTGCCTAGGCAGTATTACCAATTTTAAAAAGCCTAGCATGCAGCACATAAATATATAGCATGTACATTATAAACTAAACAGTTGAAAATTCGTCAACATTTTCAAAAGTTGCAAAATATCCAAGCACCCTCCATTTTACCAAAATTTTTCAAATTGTACGGGGGTAGGAACCAGTCGTCAGGAATACAGTAATGCTGATAAAGGAATTATCAGTCATAGCCTGAGACAGAAAAGGGAACCGGCTGTTGGAGGCAGCGTTGAGTCACGAAAAGGAAGTCTTGAAAAGTACATTGTCCTCTCTTTATGACCTTTAAACAAAAAGATTAATCATAAGATTTCATAGTATATAAAGATATTTAAATGTTTTGAATTTCTTTTTGTAGCATTTAGGGTAGAAGATTCCAGAATATGGAACTTTTACTGTTGATATGAAATGATGCTACAAAAAAAATTTGGCCACTAAATTATTCTCTGCTACCATGAAGATGATATTTAATTTCATTGTCCCATAGTTTGATCCAATAAAGGTCATAAATGATGTAATTAACCATCACAATGTGTGTATATTATATACAGTACCTAGACAGGTCTGTTACATTATAGAATTGATATTGTTATTGTACTTTCCTCTATTAGTACAGATGCTGTTAGGTTGTACTATACAGTAGACATGAAAAATATTGATATGTGAACCAGATAGTGTAGAGATATTGATTATGGTATTGTTATACATGTATTTTATCTTTACTACATGGTACAATTTTGCATTATGTTGTACAATGGAAATTGAGTGATTATTCATAAATTTACTGCATGAATGGAGAGATATAATTAGCAAAGTGACGGTATTAAATGCTTTGTATTAATTATTAACTATACTGTATAGAGCAAGCTGCTGCAGTATAGGTTGCCAAACATTGTAACATTATTTCTCCTTCTACAAGTTTGAAAGTGAAAAAAAAAACAGACCGCAGTATACACTTTGTTGGTATTTTCTGTTAATCTTGTAGTGTAGTACACAAGTTAGATGCCTAAAAATCTTGAGAAGGTATGTTGGTTTCCATGGAAGCAAATTCCAACCCACTGGAAGAGTTTACCATAAGCCTACCACAAAGAGATAGCCTTTATTATATGTAAGAAAGGAGGATTACAGTTCTAAGTGTTACTAGCTGTTGCTCAGGCTTAAGTACTGTACTAGCCAGAAGGACCATTTTGGACAATTTTAAAAGGCATTTATTTAATGTGATAGACTTTGCATAGAAAATTATTCAAATGCTTTCAGCATGAGTGAAACTAGTGTGAAGTATATATTCATGAAAGGGACATATGGAATATTGACTAAACTATACGTGACAGGAGAGGTACATCAGTATTGAAATGCCATCATTCGGTAGTGTAGGCAACTATTAACCCTGAGCACTGAGCCTTCTACCTGTACAGTAACGTACATTTAACTTCTCACATTCTCAACGTAAAGTAGCGAAGGTTATAGTTTAGATCAAGGAAGTACTGTTGGGACTACTGGACTCAATTGTAATTGACATACAGTAGGCATCATATTGCAACACAAGTATGATAACAATTGTAAGATGCCTAGCCTAGTAGCCTACCATTGTGAACATTATGTACCCTTTTGTACTGACATGCATAGGATTCAGTCAAAGCATACAGTACATGCAATACATCAATTGAATGTACCCTGATATCCAGGGTTCGCAGGTTTCTTCCGGGGGTGGAAAAAACCGCGGAATAAACCGCGGTTTATTCCACTCGGAAGAAATAGGTTTCTTCCAGTTTCTTCCGGACAAAATGGAAGAAACTCATTTTTTGGGGAAAAACTGTTGATAAAGTTTCAGAACAACCTGCAATGATTTCTAACTATGTAATAAATGGACAAGAAGCCCTATAGTGTCATCTAGGTAGTCTATATCTAGGTTTGGAGCACATGACCTGCTTCCAGCATATACTGTACACAATATAGTACTAGGCTACTAGCAGCGGACAATTCAGGGACCAACTATGGGCAAGCTATATTTTACAGACCAGGATGGTCCTGACTATAGCCCAGTT
>KN885316.1:25759-38522 GCA_000934455.1 Apostichopus parvimensis
TTAATTAATGTTAGATGGATGTCTTGGATACTGTGAAAGTAAAGGACAAAATAACTTATGGATCATCTTATTTTGAACACTGACATTTTATTTTCTGAACTTTAAAAGGACATTGATACGATCTATGGCCGGGACACCGGCTATATATTCAAAAAGTACAGACAGATGGTGCTTTGTATTTTTCATGTAATTTCATGCCCACAAGACATGATCGAGGGTTTCATGTGAACAGTTCTCACGGCATCCAATGAGGCTGTCTTTTGACAACATCATGACTGGATTTGAGTTGATTCACTCAGCCTGCCAGAAAAGCCAGCTTAATACATCGTAATTCTATGGAAAACAGAACTTGTGTGTAAAAATAAATATTATCTTATAATGCCGGTGTGTCCGATGGCAATTGGTGTCTGGGTAAGCATTCAATTTCTTACAAATGAAAAAAAGAAAATCTTTGTTCTACCAAATTTGATCCAATGTAAAGACGCAAATTTGGAGAGGTTTTCAGTGTTATCCCTAAAAATATGCTAGAAGAATTTAAATATGGTCAGCAATTTAACAAAAATAAGAACGCGTTTTAGGAGTCACAGGAGTCACATTTAAGCATCAACTTTTAAGATGATAATCAGTAGAAGCTTATAATGGCCAAGATTTTAGCATGCTTTAAAATTGCCACCTTTAGTTTTAGAATTAACTAGTTTAATTTTCCTTGATGCTCTGATCCTCCCGATTAATCCAGCCAATGGAGGAGTGTTGAAATAGACAAAATTTATCTGAGAGTGGCAGAATATAACTTGGTGACCATTTTTTATCTGACAACATTTCTAGCATCTCTGGGCAATAGTGATGACCTTTAACCCAACAATGTCTTCAAGCTTTCTGTTGAGGTGGGTTGTATGATCTGATTGTCAGTATTAGTTTATAGAGGCCCTATTATACCATTCAATATTCACACACTATCACACATAAATTCAAAATCTATGCTGTTACAACCGGTCGTCTGCTTCTCTGGTTGGTACGTGAGTTTATGGTTAAAAACATTCAGTCGAACAAAGAAAAAACATGTGCGACATATTTAATGTAACATCTAATTGTTTCCTTTTCAAAATAGTTTGGGCGGGGTTTATGGCCATCCTGTGTCTACATTGTATCATATATAAACTAAATTGTCCTTTCTGTGATACCTGCATATGAAACATGTTATGCTTTGTAAAACTCAGCCTACTTATATCCAAGGGTGAAAAGATCCATTTCAAAGCCCTTGGACGATTATCACTGCCCGAGACCGCTGTCATTTTTGAAGTATTTCCTGTTTTCCTCAGGTAAATTTTAGAAAATGAGAATATATTATTCTTTATATCTCATATTTCTCAGGGCCCCAGGTTGCAACCCTCCTCTGTTGCATTTTCCTCCCTCCCTTCTCTCCATCCTCTTTGTTTTTTTTGTCAGGAATGTCACCTCTTGCCATCTCCTCTCCTCATCTCCCTGTTACCTCTTAGACTAAAGATACTTTACCAGCAGCAAATGATGTAATAAATGATTGAACAGACCTACAATTATTAGCTGCGACATGACGGACGCAACAAATGCTCATCTAAGCCTATAAATAAGATTATGATTTTTTTTCATTATTTTTGGATTATTCAACAACGAAAAACTAACATTATTCATATTCTAAGAAGCAACATGTATGAAATATAAACTGGAAAAATTTTTGCCATCTGATGGAGGTGGCAAGAAACAAACCTCACTCCCATTAGCTATTTTTCTTTTAAATTTTCCGTTGTTGTCCGCGTTCGACTACACAGTGTACCACTGTACTAGCAGCTATGTTAACTTGAGTGTGTTACTGTTTCAATTTTTAATTAAGGTAGATTTAAATATTATTTTGAAACATAAAACTAATCTTTGAGGATGAGTTTCAATCTTACCCATTAAATTACTCCAATTTCTGTGTACTGTATGATATTACTATCCAATGGATATTTGCTGCATTTATTATTTTTTCTAGAAGATACTTATCACCAGTACACACCACACTGAACCACTGAGTTCTATCTGATTAAATATCGTTTCCATTATAAGGAAAAAGTAATCTTTCTCGCAAACTCTTTTGTGCTTTCATTTCGAACTGTGAGCTAGGAATTTTGGCGAACGGTATCGTAGCTGGTGGGACAGATGTCATGTCTGTCATTGGGGACAATGGGGGGGGGGAGAGAGGAGGGGTGAGGTGAAGCTTAGCTTTCAAGATGGCCCTTCTATTTAGAGCAATTAGAAACACTGGTAATTAGAACCTAAAGAAGTTTGCTACACACAAAAATGACTGACATTTTAATAGCCATATCAACAACAGGAGTGGTGCGATGCGGCTATATTTTATCAAAGTAAGAAGCAAGGATATCTCCCACATAACTCTATCCCATGGTAGGAATTGTCATGCAATCCCCCACACCCCCCCCCCCAACAAAAATAAATATGTTAAAGCAACTTTAGGTCAAACAGTATATGCATGCTTCTTTCCTTTTTAATGTTAAAAGACTACAAAGAATAAGGGGGTTGGGCGAGAGGATTTAAAGTAACACTTGTTCTCTTACAAAATCAACCTCCTCACAAGTAACATTAACAAAAAATTGTCTCATTATGCTTCTTTTTAATCATTCATGTTCTCTTCCACACAGCCATTAATTAAAATATAGTACATCTTCGAAACATTACCACAAAAAAAAAACATCCACGAATTGATATCGAAAAGTACCTAACCAAATAATTCCATGATGACGCTGATCGGGGTCGATATCAATTATGAACCGAATAACAACAGACCAAAAAACAAAAAAAATCAACTACTGGATCCATACTCTCGGCCGTATATATGATTTCTACAGAGATGTTGTAACTTAAAACTTTTCCTCTGTTCAATGTACTGTAGTACTGTAGAGTTGTGGTGCAGGAATAATGATAAAATCATTTGATGCTCTCCAGAATTTTGATGAGCAGATAGACATACTTCAATCTTAAAAAAATGTTTGGCAAAATTTCACTTCAAAGTTCACCAAATTTACTAAAAAAATTAGACAAAAGCAAAGTCATTTCCAAATTTTCGGTAAAACCATTTTAACAGAAAGGTGATTTCGTTCTCAAATGCCCACTTGTCTGCATTTTCAAATCTTCAAAATAATATGTGCAATAATTCCTTTCAAAAATTGCACAAATGCCAGAGGAAATAGTAGCTGATCTCTGTTCAAATCTTTGGGATCTCGCATATTCTAAATGATTTTCTCCCCGTTTTGTCTCTAAGGCACAGATTTAGACAGAAAGAGAAGCAAAAAAATCCCCCCAAAAATACAGGGTTTGAAGAACTTTTCTTTTCTTCTGAGGTAAGAGGGAAGAAAGCAGAATGGATTTTCGGAGCTGTTTGTAAAATAAACTTGACCTTCGAATGTTAATCTTACTTTCCATCGACATGCCAAAATCCAGACCTAAATTAGGCCATGATTATTGAATTATGCATTATGACATTATTTTCCAGTACATATGCTTTCACAAATTTGCTGATGCAAGAGATATGATGGAAGGTAAGAGTTAGGCTGACATTGAATTAACAAGTCCTTGCTTTTCATGAAAGCAGGTAATGAGATTACAATGTCAAAGGTCAGTCCCGAATTATAAACTTCCATGGACAACTGCATGATTGTTGAAGTCAATGTAGAACTAGACTCCTTTGCAAGTCAATTCCACTAATCACAATGCATAGTTTCATAATGTGCATAAATTTGTTTTCATTTATTCATTTGGTTTATTTCAACAATTTTGTTTTAACATTTTTTTATTTCAGTTTAACTAATTAATTCTCAGTGTTTACAGGTTATTAAGTGAAACCCTTAATTGAGAGCATTGAATGGATGTTTTGTATTGTATCGGTGCGTACAAGAGGACAATTATACACAGAATAACCAATGATAGTTAACGTATACAGAAGCAAAATGAGGGTCAAAATAGAAAACAAATTGAAGCATTTCATCCTTACCTTGTACTCAGTCACTGAGCTCACTTAAAGGGTGTGAAGACTCGCGCAAAAAGAAACGTCTAATGCCGGTAATCTGACTTAGTTTCGAATGAGGTGTAACAAGTGTTAGACACCACCATCGATCCCAGGAAATACGCACACAGCTTGCTACCGTCGGTTATTAGACACTAGTGTACAGTCAGTACATACAGCTGCGGTCAATACCCACAGCACAGTATTCAAACGATACAGCGATGGACATCTCAGGTCCAGCTAAAGATAACAAGGTATCACGTTTCATTACTGTCTGCATTTTGTAGCGACAAGCAGAAAACTTCACTAGCAAGCAACGGAAAGTTAACTTTTTCAGAGCGCGGCACCCGGTTTGGGGCGAGTCTTCAATGCCTTTAATACTGAAGGCCACCAAGACCGGTAACCATTACAGTAATGCAATGAGAAACTGGTGTGCACACATGTGTGTGTGTGTGTCAACAACATTACAGGTTTCCGTACACAAAACAACATGCAGCAATATTAACACAAGCTATATTACATAGATAACAAATACTATCCTAACTTTGAAATGCCCGGGAAAGGAAATCTCATAGCTTGGCAATCTACTGCAATTACATCCTTTGTAAGTTACAATGTTATAACAGCAGACACAGGAATGCTATAATTTTGGACAGAGAATATCCCCCTGTCTTGGTGCCAGATGGAAATGTCATTGTATAATTAAGGCTAATCTCTCTGTGGATTCACGAGGGGAATTCCCTCTCTTCCCCAAATCAAAAGGTGTGACACACCTTAAAGACATACCAATCTGTTAATTTATATTCACAGTATAGGTGTCACAAGTTTGTAAATTCTCATAGGAAATTGTGTGCGTGGGAAATTAAAGGTGGACGTAGAGAGAGAGGCATAAGAAGTGTATAACATGATGGCCATATTAGTCAGGTGCATATTTATCAAAAGCCTCAACTCATTCGAGAGAAAAGAGCAAATTTGGAACTCGGTGGACACAGATGTTACTTCCTCGAGATGCTTTCTTTGCATGTTTACACAACTAATGTAAAATAGTGGATGCCTAATCAAATTATTATACGTTCCCCATCAACTAGTTGCTATTCCTTTCAGCAAAGTTGGAAGATTAAAAAACAAAAAAATGAAGATGAAAACATATTCTTGATGTAACAATGATATTTCCTGAAACTTATACAGTTTAAGGGATGATTGATCTGAGAAGATTTATAATCTTTATAAAAAATTTAATCAGCTAGAAAAAAAAGAAAGAAAAAAATCCCTCACATATAAACATGCAAAAAAAAACTATACAAATAAAATCGTTTTTAATTTCATCCACTTACACTTTGATCCCATATCAATCATAAAAATATAGATATATATCAAGAAAACCTGCAAGTTAATTCATCTTGTCCCTGCATATATTCAAACTTTCATTACCAGAAGAGTATATACATAACCTGATTGAATGGCCGAGTTGTCACCTGCAAAACTCAAAACAACGGCCAAAAATAGAGCACTACTTATGTGGAAGTGAGTAGTGTAACTGGAAATATTCATGAAATTGTGAAGTCTCATTAATTTTCCAAAAAAATGGAGATTTACCATAATAGGACATGGAGAAATAATGTGGCTAATTTCAAGTTCCCAGGAAATACATTAATGAAGAAATGCCACCCAATATGTGTTTAGGATGAGGCGGGTGGGAGGGGGGGGGTGTGATTGTGGGGAATCATCACAAATTGCACAGATAATGTTCTCACAAATTCATTCAGTGTTTCAAATTTTATGCATGCATTAAATACCACCTGTATTAAAACATTGTTTATTAATATAATTGCAGAGTTAAGAATACTTCTAGGTCCCAATCTATTTTCTTCACCATGCATGTTTGTTGTAAAATAAATGTAAATTGTTCACAGTATTTTGTTTTCGGATCTTTTCATGGGTTTGGGATGTTGATATTTGTATTTATGAATGATGGAATAAAGTTGGAAGTTCTTTATCACAGATTATAGAACCTTTCTGCTCCTTAATTTTCACCTGTCAGTTAATGTATGTATGTATATGTATGTATATTAGATCCTTCTGCAAGCAGGAACTCGCGAAGAAGCCATCATTGGCTTATCAAAGCCGCAAGCTGACCGAAGTCAGTCTCTTACATTCATATTTAACGTCCATGATTATGAATTGTAAATTGTCAACAACTCTGGAACTGGACGACATACATTAATCTGGGAGTGACTCGAACCGGGGACCTTATGATTGAAAGGCCCCGGCATCTACCACTGAGCTAACACTCTAATTGTCACATCAGTTGAATTAAACCAATTAGAAAAGATACCCATGAAAGGTTCAGCCTGCCATATGCGTTTAATGTAATTTCCTAGCCGAGCTAATTTCCCTGTATTATATGCATATTTGTCTTCTGTAATCCACCCCAGAGTGAAAATAAAAAAAGAGACATTAAACCACAAATCACTTGTTTTCCAATACTATTTGCCAAGAGGGGACTTAAGGAGATCACTTACAAATATCCCAGTTACTCAAGTAGCAATGTCAGAGTAAAGCAAAGTGAATGAGCTTTATAAATGCGGGGAGGAAGTTAACTCACAGAGACACAACACACATTAGGACTCTTTTATTTATACATTAAACAACCAACGACACCTGCGATTAGTAATTGTGCTGGCATCTATACATCAGATTAAACTTATTGACATGTTGGCAGTGAAACTATAAGCTTTGAAATCTTTAACCTGGGTATCTGCAGATTCCTAAGGACTCCATGATTTGTTTCTTATTTTTTGGGGGAGCAGGAGATGGGTGGGAGGGGGGGGGGGTCCATGAGGGAAAAGGAGTTGCAGGGAGTCTTGCAGACAAGTTGGGAGTTTCAGTAAAAGCCTCTAACTGGTCAGTCAACATTTTAATGAGTGACTATTATGTAAGTTGTCAAGGCAAGATAAGCTAGAAAGTACAATTGGCAAAAAAAAACACCAAAGATTTTCTGATTTCAGCCCAAACGACCAAAGGGCTGAGATCATTGCTGTTGGGGGGGGGGGGGTGGTCTGTGAACATTTTGACATTGTCCCTATGGGGGAGGAGGGGGATCTGTGGATGGAAACAGGTTAAGAACCTGGCATCTAGGTTACAACAGCAATACTGTGGATGCTATACTACAGAGGCCATGTATATTATTCATAGCAACACCTATTAGTTCAGTGTACCTGTGTGATATACCCTGGGAATTTCTTTCTCAATGCTTGACCTCTACATTCTTGCAAACTCAACTAAAACAATAAAATGAGAATATGAAAAAGATTAAATTGAAAAACAAAACACCAAATATATATACGTGGGGACTCTAAAATAAGGTAATAAAAGCAAATCAAAATAGGTATTCAAAATACCTAACAGGATATAAAATCTTGAACTTAACTTCAACATGAAAATTTTATGAATATTCGTGTCATAAGTTTCATTTGAAACAAAGTTATGGAAATATGTGCAGATTAAAACTGGCCAAATTTGAAGTAAAGCACAGAGCAATTTAAGGAATGATAAAATAAATTAAATGAGAAACTTAGAAACATACTGTGCATAAATTGCTGATATGTATATAAATATATGTATATAAATATGTACGTAATTCATGAACTGTTTTTATTAAAAACTTTGAGGAAATTTTCTTCACTTAGACATTCAGTCATCTTTTGTTCTCCTTAGAAATGTCTGAAAACAATTTGGAGAGTAAAGACCTCCAGGAAAGGACTTTTTGGCAACTTTTGATAATTAGCAATTATAGCATGCTATAATTTGGGGCCTATACAGACCACCTTTATAAGGACAACAGAATTTTAGAAGAGACAAAACTGATCAGATCCCTCAAAACTGATACACAAAAAATTAAACAGTAAATTATTCCCTGATTATGTTTCCAGACTGGGGTCTTCAGTGAGTATACATACATATACAGACTGGGGTAAGGGGAGAGTTGTCTGATGATCGCTCAACGCGTGAAACTCTGAGTAACAACTACTAGTGTTCCACTAGTCTCAACTAGTCTATATATATATATATTTTTACAGACTGGGATCTTCAGTGAGTATATACATCCTCACTGGGGTCTTCCAATGAGTATATATATATATACAGACTGGGGTCTCCAGAGGAAGAGATTTATAAGTTTCCTGCTAAGGTCTAGGGTTTAAACTGTGCAAAAAAAGGAATGCTCTGAACTAACTTTAATCCCAAAGAGTCTACGATTGGGGTTTAAGTGGTGTCTTTTTCAATTAGTCAGCTGCATAAGGTTGATAAAGGCCACCATCAAAAGGCCATGCAGACTTTTATATCCCATAATTTACTTATTCAAAGTTATGACCATATCAATAAATATTGTTCATTACATGAAGTCATCAACATAATTCCAAACGTTCTCCTAGCAGCAAACCCAATCTGGCATGTTTATTTATGTTTATTTATTCATTTATTTTATATATTCATTTATTTAAGCTTAGCCTAATTTACTGACATGACTCCGCCCAGCCCCACCAACATATTTTCATCGCCATGATGGATTTACAGGTAAAGTTCCACGGGTAAATGTTGAAAGTGATCAACAGCAGATAAGTACAGAATTATTTCATAATGCATGATTTTTCCTTGTTCAATTGAAGATTACCCATTCAATTTGGCTAAAAAAACCTTTTTCATTCAACAACAGACAGGGCTACCGGTTGTGCTTAATTACTATATTGATAATCCTATCTAATCTTGCATTCAAATTGTTTTTCTTAATATCTTAAATAGGAAAAATACAATTGAAACCTAAAAAAAATCACTTATCCAATATAAAGTTGTTTTGCTATTATTTGTGAACGATGATACCCTGTTTGCTTCTTTTCTACTACCTGTTCCTCTGTCGCCTCTGCAGAAGCCAAAAGAGAAAAAAAATTCAGCACAAATTTTTAGTCCCACGGCATGACTGAACCACAAGGGACGTGGACCCTGCTGTGCATCGACAGTAGCATCGCTAATCGAGTTACGCACCACACCTTAGATCTGTCATTCGATACTGTGATTTGCAGATATGACGACACCAGAGACAGTTAAGGGTACTGATACATGAAAGATAAAAACCCGTAGCTGCGTTGAGAACTGTCAAAAAGTTGTCTTGTACGTCACACACTATCTGTACATCTGGTATATCTAATCAGTTCTGAACTGAACGAATACCGGGGACGTAGAATCGGTTAGATGAAGTGTCAGGCATCGTTTTTCCCACGAGTTCATCTGTTGTATATGTTTGTTTTGTGTTTATATTAGTAGGAGTATTCCATAATATATAGATATACTCATTTTACCGATGTATCAAATTTATTCAACTTGAAACCTTGTCTCGTTCCTATTCAGATGATGGAAAGAAGAAAAAAAAAGCCACTGATTTCAGGTCAAAAATAATTTGTTGAAAAATCCGCAATTTTGACTGTAAGAAATGGTGTTGATATAGCCCCCCCCCCCCCCACAAACACAAAAAAAAGGGTCTCTCTCACTTGTTCAGTATATCCACAGCCGAATATTATTCATGAAGATCAAATAAGATCACAAAAAGTTGTTGCATTGCTAACCCAAAATGTAGGCCAGATCAGCAAATTTTTGCAACAAGTTTGCTTGCTAGTTTCATTATTGGACTGATATTACCAAGGCAGCTTCTCAAACACCTTGCAGGTTTTGTAAGGGATGGAAGGGGGAAGGGGGGGGTTGAGGGGGAGAGTTGAGGGAGAGTCAATGGGAAGATAGGTAATTGAGTTAGGTGGGAGGGAGGTGGTGGAGGCGGAGGCCGACCTAAACAAAGAAATATTTTAGCAAAGGCTCAACTGAGAAAGAAGCGGCTGAAATTTCCACAAATTCTCAATTCGTTTTAACACCTAGAAATAAATAAATATACCATGTACACAAAAATCCTTTATCTGACGGACTATATAGCTATATATATATATAATATATAGGCTTTGCCTAAGGTCACTCTTTTAATTCAAACTCCATCACCTATTTCACAGTTGGGTTTTTTATTCTTTTTTTAGAATTATCGATTCATATCAGTTTTTGTGACATCTTGAATTTTTGCCTCATTTGGCGTAAAGCCCTGAGCGCACGTGTGCATCTGAATAATGGCTTTGAATCTTACTACTGTATTAAATACATACAAGCACATTACACAAGAAGTGAATCCTATCTGGGTATGGAAACTGCACCCAAGATTTAGATGCTTTAAAAAGTAAGGGCAAATTCGTCAACATAGTCATTAACCTGGTTCTGCGAGGTACTATGAAGTATAGAAACTCTTCTGCTACAATATGCCCATGAATATTCTACATTCTGCAACAGAGGAAATTAAAAACAATTGCATTGGTTTCTTTTATTGACAACAATTAATACATGACAACCAATTAGCAACATAGGAATTTAATTAACATATCTTTCCAACTTTGTACATATAATTGATCATTGCTGCATAGATATTAATTAATAAATAAATTAATAACAGACAGAAATATAGTTTCGATATGCCACAGATTGAAAGGAAATGAAGTGTAATAATGCTATCTGCAAGTCATGTAATTTTTGTTTCCATATTCCAGTTTTCAAGTTGTTCAACTTCCAAATAGTATGTTTGATATTTGGAATGTTCTTTCAAATGGCAAAAATTGATATCACTTCTCAGTCCAGTTCTCGTTGCTAATTGGTAAATTTATATGAGTTATATGAAAAACTCAACCCCCCCCCCCAAATAAAAAGAAAGTCTTTTAGCTTTGTATCAATACCAATGAATCCAAACACCATCATTTATCCGTGACAAATTTTGTAATACCATTCTTAACATGTGTCGCTTTTTAACAAATTGACCTCAGAGATCTGCATGATAGACTATGTAATTCCGGCCACTTAAGTTGATCAACGGTCTAATATCTTGAAGGATCATTACGGCCCCCCCAAAAAAAAGGAAAAAGTGAAAAAGTACGACGGATATCGAATCGACACTGATGAAACTTGCTTTCCATATGTGACGTACCAAACGATCTTTTGTCATTACATATCACCTTCAAAAATAAACTGGTAGAAATAATATGCTGCAACTGCAACTGCAACAGCGTAGCGTAGGGTGTGAAGACTCGCCCACAAAGAAACGTCTCATGCCGGTAATCTGACCTAGTTTCGAATGAGGTGTAACACAAGTGTTAGACACCACCATCGATCCCAGAAAATACAAACATAGCTTGCTACCGTCGGTACTTAAGTTAGACACTAGTGTATAGTCAATACGTACAGCTAGGGTCAATACCCACAACACAGTGTACATAGCAGTGATGGACATCTCAGGTCTATATAAAAGATAACAAGGTATCACGTTTCATTACTGTCTGCATTTTGTAGCGACAAGCAGAAAACTACACTTACAAGCAACGTAAAGTTAACTTTTTCAGAGGGCGGCACACAGTTTGGGGCGAGTCTTCAATGCCTTTAAAGCTGGTTTGGGTGACAGCATCTGTGCATGTTTTGTTCCTGTCTGTGACCTCTCTTTACAGGTCAATCGGTAACCATGCGATGCAATGTTATACCACCCGCACAATACTTCCAGTATCATAAGTCAAGAAGGGTATCCATTTCAGCTAAGTTGTTTCTAGTATTTGGACACAGAACATGTCTATGTAAGCTTTGGAGAAGAGAGCATGTTTTCAATATAATCCTGAGCTGGCCCAGGTAACCTGTTCACTAATTCCTAACAGCTGTGTTCGTCCCATAACATTTATTCTGTCAACCCGTAGCATTTTTCCAGAGACCATCTGCAATAATGGTCCAAACTTTCCTGAATATTTTAGAAATGATTTGTCTCGACAGCTGACCACCAAAAATTATTCCCAGACACCTACCTCAGGAGTGGGCCACTAAGACATTACGATGTCTTAACGAGGAAAAACTGCTTAGAGGGTGATTGTGAAATGTTTGAAAGTGTTGGATGATATATTTCCACCATTATCCACTTTTTCGGGCATTCTGAAGGCAAAACTCAGATGACCTTTAGGGGTCACACTCGATCCTGTCTTTAAATTCCCCAATTTTCGCATGTAGTTGCTTTAATTTAACACTTTCTTTAAAAATATTGCTACTTCCCAGGAAGAAAGTCTATTGGTCATGTGACTACTTACATACTGCCATCAGACCTTGACCTAAACCAAAGGATCGTACAGAGGACTTGATGAAAAAATCAGGGTACATCATCATGTTGGAAAATTCAATTTTTCGGGTATCTTTTGAGGAATTTCACAGCAGCGTAATTCCAGCAATAGCCCAGCAATAGTGTAATCTTTGTAACAGAGTCAGAGCCTCCTTCTCGATAGGTTACAAAGAATATTAAATTCAAAATATTTCTCGTAAAACGTCTCGAGTAGCTCGCAAACCAGGAGAATGTATACGCCGGAGACGTCTGTTAAATTCACCGGGGGTCTCGTATCACCTGACATAACCCTCACGAAGACGGGGCAGAAAATGGGTGAACGACTATAACTTTTGCTCTTTCTTAAACATTTCTAAGGTCATCAAATTTTATGCAGTTACAATTCATTACCTAAAGATGTATTAGTGGCACTTTTTCTTTGGATTTTTGAAAGAGAGAGATATAAAAGGGAAAAAGGAAAAAAAAAGAATGTTACAGGCTCAGAAAGGAACCCCTGATGT